>WBZZ01003091.1:0-2500 GCA_019918135.1 Paulinella micropora | reverse complement strand
AATAGTATATATATTGATCTGTCATGGCTGAGCCCGAGGGCCATGCGCCTCCATCCCTCGACCCAACAGGGACTACAGTGAGTATGTTGGGGAGGGAAGAGTGACTCTAACCATCCTGCATAGAAGGCCCCAAAAGGAAGTCCCTACTACCCGCACAGTGTCGGGTACCTTGCAGGAAATCAACTACAAATGATTGATCTTCCCCGCGTGAGAGCTCCACGAGACTGGGTCCCGCATGGAGGTACTCACAGGGGTAGCAGACATTTCATGCGGTCTGCCAGCGCATGAGGACGTTTTGTGGTAGGTATCTGGGACGCTTCGAAACCCGTTACCACCCCTAGATCGCGGAATGTAAATACCCCTTTGATCCCACGTGGTGTATGTCTTATAAAAAACAACACAACGACATGGCCTCGGAACCAACACAACAACATAGCCTCGGAACCCACATCGACATAGCCTCGGAACCCACACAACAACAGAGCCTCGGAACCAACACAACTACATAGCCTCGGAACCAACACAACAACATAGCCTCGGAGCCAACACAACGACATAGCCTCGAAACCAGTGGGAAGAGGCCCAACCACCTCGTCTTCCCGTGAGGTGCCATACTGTGCAACCCTCCATAATAATAATAGTAATAATAGTAATAATAATAATAATAATAATAATAATAATAATAATAATAATAATAATAATAATAATAATAATAATAATAATAATAATAATAATAATAATAATAATAATAATAATAGTAATAATAGTGATTGATAATTAATAAATTAATTAATTAACTAATAATAATAATAATAATAATAATAATAGTAATAATAATAATAATAATGATAATATTATTAATAATAATAATGATAATTAATGATAATAATAATAATAATAATAATAATAATAATAATAATAATAATAATAATAATAATAATAATAATAATAATAATAATAATAATAATAAATTTTAATTAATAATAATATAATAGAAATAATAAAAATGAAAATAACAATAATAATAATAATAATAATAGTGCTTCTCTGTCAATGGCTGATGCATTTCTGCACATGCGCCTCCATCGTCTCACCCGTGAGGGGAGTACGAAGAATTGACGATAAGCTCTAATGACACCCCCGCAAGGGCAGTTCCAACACTTCCAGACGGGCCGGTATGTTCAATGAAAATACTGGTCCAGAAATAGACCGGTATGTTCAATGAAAATACTGGTGGCACCGACGGGCACTCTGAAGGGAGTGGGTAGCCGGACGGTCATCACGGGCATCATCACACTGACCTTTAAATTAAAATCCGCACCGCATGGATCTTTATGTCGTCCCGGTTACCACGAATCAATATTACTGTCGTATGACCAATTGGCTACGATGGGGGCTGTGATTGATTGCGCCGCACGGCGAGTGATATATGGAGTAAAAAGAGGAGAAGAGAACGATAGTATTAATGATCCCTTTAACGCTACTGACTCTTATGAGGCTTATGAGCTGAGTCTAGCGACGGATCACAAAAAGATTGCCATCACACATGAGGCACTTGAGATGTACGTTCACCCCCATGTCGTAAGACCGGATGAGCTGTCCTGGACCGACAATTGGGAATCCCAAGTGTGCACTGTCACAGTTCCGACATGCCCTTGGGACAAAAAGTCTATTGATGACTTAATCGAGAAGCGAAAGGAGGAGATTATATGTGTCGCACAAAGAAGCCCGTCGTTGGCGAGATTCGCGGAAGGAGTAGGAGCAGATGTCCATATTACTAACGGATACTGTTTCCATGCGAAAGTAGGAGAAGAAAAAAGGTAGGCGTTTGTACCAAGGAGAACGGGGCGAATCCCGGATACTCCACCAGAAACTATTAAAAGTTTTATTACTGATTTCTGGGGTGACGAGCCGACGTGGCCGCGTTGACTAACTGAAGTGAAGAAATGCTTACGGACTTTATTTGAAAATAATAAGCCGTATACTATTATCCTGCCATATAATGAGAAGGCGATATGGGCGCAGGAAATAAGGGACCGGCTTATTGATCATCCTATACCGGTACCCTAGTGGTGGCTTGGCGTATGGGAACTCGTGAGCAGAGCAGTGCATACAAGCGGAAGCTCAGAGACCTCGACAAGTTGAAATTGATACCGCAAGCATTCACATGTTTTGATGGTTTCTACACCCGGAAGGCTTCTTTGCAATACGAGACTTATTGACATGCTGGTGGAGCTCGGCAAAGATGATGAGCCGGACACGGTCACGTATGAAAAGACGGGCCTAGATGATGTCTCGGAAGAGGACTTAGGCTTGGAGGAGGACAGAGAACCCCTCCAGCAACATGAGATACACTCTCGTTTCCACTGGAGGTTAATGGTCTGAGAGATCTACCACACGCTCGGATAGCTCCCGTCAGTCCACTTTATCCTCTTCACTATCTGGTCAGATCCTGACCTGAGCGTCTGGTGGATTGGTAGTGGGTCCGCTGGCCAGGCAC
>WBZZ01003090.1:135000-142215 GCA_019918135.1 Paulinella micropora | reverse complement strand
GTTGAGGACGACGACGTGGTGGAGGAAAACGACCCAGGCAAAGTCGACAAACTTCTTGAAAAAAAGGGGCACGTTGGCGGAAGCGACAAGGGCGCGACCAAGGCTACCTGTTTCACTTGCAAGCAAACCATGGATCTCGAAGAAGATGACGTTGTGCACTGTGAACAGGACAACCACTACCTGCATGGACCGTAGTACGTGCCCAATTCGTCGTCTTCCTCCGGTCCCGCACCTCCGTGTTCGATCGTTTGCTTCGACATCGTCCTTAACGGCTGTGTCAAAAACGACAGCTTCTGCATTCATGGCCATTTCTGCAACGACGCGTGCCACACCAAGTGGCACAACAATCAGGCTGCACTTCTTGCCCCTACTCAGTAGGCTTCGGAGTAACTTTTCAGGGTGTTTCACGGGAGTCAATCCCATTTATGCATAAAAGTGAGCATGGTTGGAAATGATTAAATTGAACTTTTTTACTCTATTTTTTTTTTGTACGTGTTTAAACCGGCACCCGGCGTAGCTTCCGGCCTCTCATCCTTTAATTCCGACCCCTGTGTGAGTGGTTTGGGCTGCCCACATGTGTGACTTTTATGCATAAAAGTGCTACTTGGAGCAATGCCAGACCTTTCATGGCTTGTCCAACTGCTCAAACCTACTTTGCGCCACCCTTGTTCTTGTGGTCACCGGTTTTTCTAGGCTTTTCTGCTAGCGATTACATATATGTTTGCATGTAAAAACATGCATTTTAGTGGTACTTCTGCGTGAACAATTAGTAGTAGTGTAGTAGGTAGAGTTTGTCTGTCTCACTACTTCCTAGTATCGCTAGTGTTCCTAACTCTAGTTCTAGTACTTCTACAGCTAGTACTAGTAGTACAGTTCTCTGGTTCTGAATTTTGCTGCGCAAGCTTGCAAAAACTTCATTTCACAACATACCATACATCCCATGAGCTCTCTCACCTCTCTCCTAGGTCTTGTGTGTTTAAGCACAAAGACCTAGATTATGCAAGATATTGTGCATGAAATATGCGTGATTGTGCTTGAGATGAGAAGCATTATGTGCAAAATTGTGTGAGATGTGTGTGGATGTGTGTGGATGTGTATAATTTCTCATCCCTCACTCACCACCCCCAAACGAGAAGACATCATGTAAATGGGTGGGTGGGTGGGGGTTCTTGCCTTTCCAAAAACCCAAACTAAAAGCACTTTTGTATAAAACAAAAAATGCAAATTTGAGGGGGACAGGATTGTTGTTCTAATCTTCAAATTTTCGAGCGAGAACAATAGTTCCCGCTTCTTTATTTGCGCAGAGAAACTCTGCAAGTTAACTCAATTGATTGTCACTACCGGCCCACTCTGTCTGATATGGTTATTTGTGAAATGACGCTTTTGCTGCGCACGCTTGCAAAAACTTCATTTCACAACATACCATACATCCATGAGCGCTCTCCCCTCTCTCCTAGGTCGCGAAAAAGACCTCTCTGGAAAAAAAATTTGGTAATGCCATTTTCCCCTGCCAGGCCTGGAAGAAATGCTGACAAACTGCCTATATTCCCTCAAAAATTGCATTTTTGGGTTCAACTGGAAATTTTTTTAGGCTGACTAGAAATTAGGAAAAGACTCATCGAGCTGTTTGCTGCTAAAAAATATTATTTTTGCTTGCGCTTTGGCATAGTCCATGATACATTCTTTCTGTCCACGATAAGATCCTAAATTGTGAATAAGTAGCTTTGCAACGTGTGTAATGCCCCGAAACTAAAACAGCAATTATAGACGGGTAACAAATCTGATTATGAATGTATCTTCGTTTTTATGCCTGTATTCTGCGCGTTCGTACCGTTTATCCTTGTTCCCGTATGCAAACATTAGTCTGTGTATGTTTGCATCCTTATTGTTGTCGAGATTTTTCTTGTTAGTCAGTTTTATGTCCTAGTAGAGGTGTGTGGTGTAAGTGTTTTGTATGTCTATTCCCGTAAATATTATCGTAATCCATTGTAGTGTATCTGGAATCGATGAGTATTTCATTGATATCGTTTTCGCTGTGAAGAAAGTGGTAATTACAAGTTATGTTATCGACTTTAAATTTAGTGTGTTGAGTCTCTCTAAAATGTGAGGTGGTGGTTGTGTCGTTTTTGTCCGATGCTGTTCCTGTATGCATTTTGAGCGTTAGATTTCTTACTAAACCCTGGTGCCGTCGTACTGTACACGTTAGGCTATTCTGGAATCTATTTCTGTAAGATTGCTCTGTTCACTGCCTATATTACGTCTGCATGTCTGTATATATTATGACGAACTATATTGTTATGTGACCGATATTGAGTGCTACTACGAGGACTTGTTACTGTAGTCATGTCATTATGTGACATAAGTTTATCACTGTATATCTCAGTTAAATACTTCATTTCTCTTGACTAACATTACGATACGATACGATACGATACAATATGATACGATACGATAAGATACGATACGATACGATACGATACGCTACGATACGCTACGATGCGCTACGATACGATACGATACGATACGATACGATACGATATGATACGATACGATACGATACGATATGATACGATACGATACGATACGATACAAGATGATACGATACGATACGATACGATATGATACAATACGATACGATACGATACGATACGCTACGATACGCTACGATATGATACGATATGATACGATACGATATGATACGATACGATACGATACGATACAATACGAGACGAAGACGAGACGAGACGATACGATACGATACGATACGATATGATACGATACGATACGATACGATACGCTAATAACGGTTCAGTAAGTGTATTTCGTAAGTTAAATCGCATTCTAGTACAGCATGGGAATCGATTTTAATAAGCGAGCGTCAGTTACTTATCTGGTAAACCATAGCATACACCATCGTCGAACGGTGGTGTAGATTGTATTTGAGCATATTTCTTATGAGAACCAAAGAGTATCTAAGCGATTTTGACTCCTGCCTGCAAGACGCTCGTAATGGCCAGTTTGTTTTCTAAGCTGATGTCGCGCACATATTTGAACACACATGTACTTTTATCTGACCACAATCCTTGCCTCCTGATTGCGTATAGTTTCATTCCCAATCTTGCCGCCTCTGTAGCCGAGCCGATTCTATTAGAATATGACGCGTAGATAGCTGGATCCAATCCGATGAGTGCCACTTTCTCTTTCAGAATACTGGACGGTGTTTTGCTACTTAAGTGCTCCAGACTGTTTCCCTCAATTTTGAAGAAGAGAGGCGAACTGTCTGTGAGTGAACCGCGAAATAAATCCTTCATAGCCTGCAAGTATGCTCGAACCCATTTAACAGCGCAAAATGTTTCTGTGTCTTGACAGACATACACTAGCTTCTCACCTTTATCGTTCTTGAGGTGCCTCAGCCGGAGTACCATGTATTCACATGGGCTGTTGTTTATTGTAGTCGTGTGGAACCATATATCCTCCACCTTTAGTGCAGTGATATTACCCACTCGTGTCATAGAGATCCATTGCAGCAAAATCATGGTGCTGTTTCTGCTGTCTCTCCAATCATTAAGAGGCAATTGGAGGATCTTGAGTAAATCGTCCCTCAACAGTGGGTATTTGCTTTCCTTGCCCTGCGGGGTTTCTGCCACTGCTCTTTCCTTTGCCATTTGCACCAATGGGCTATCGGTGGGGTCGCAGTAGGGAAGTAGTGCGTACTGCGCCTTAATAGCGGCGAAGTGCCCTTTGATTGTACTCTCTGCATAGCCGCTTTCGCACATGTGTCTCAGGTAGTGAGCGACAGTCTCTGCTGTGGCAGGAAAGCATATTCGGTTGTGTGCGATACACCAATTGATGCATTGCTTGCGTGAGGATGCATATGCGTCCATCGTTGACGGTCTTTTCTTGCCTTGGCTTGCCCATATTGCTATGTCAAGGTCGTTAAGTACGACGTGGCCTGTAGTAAGAAAACAAATTTAATTAGCAAAATCGAAAAAGACTGCAAGCATGTGCCACTGAGGTCTATGTATATGTAGCGGGTGTGTGGGCCATGTTGGTGCTAGCGTGTACGCAGCGGGTGGTAATGGGAATGAATCCCTCGCGTGTTCAAGCACTTGTGGCCACCAAGGTCTTCCCTGCAATTTGGGTATCACAAACGCAACTCGCTTGCGTTCTTTCAGTGCGAGAAGAATTGACTGTCCTATCTGCCCGAAGTTCGGTGCCCACACGTCTCTGATCGTTATGTGCCATCGGTAGGTGATTGCCTTTATGATATCCGGGTGGACAGTCAAGCTAGTCAAGCCGGCAGTCAGTGCCTTTGAGTTCGCGTCTGCCCTTGTGTTACGTGAGCGTTCCACCCATCCCCAGAGTTTGTTTTTGATGTTGAGCCGCTGCGTATATACATCGTCAATTATTTTGCATAACTGCGTGAGGTGTGGGCATTTTCGTGAGCCGCCTTTCTGTAAGTCTATTACAGCGTTGGCTGAATCGAAGACCGTGAGCACGGTGTTGCGGTTACTCAAAATGTGTCTGAAGTGTAGTGGGACCACTGTGGCTGCCCAGAGCTCTCTGTGGGTGGAAGAGGTGCCGATGAGTTTGGTGGGCAATCATATAGTCACGTCCATATTTAGTACGTGGCCACCTACTGCAAATTCCCCCCGCGTCGAGCCTCAGCTCGATGTCAGTCCGTGCCTGGAAGATAGCTCGTTTGCATTTCAGTGGGTCTCGCAAAATGTGGAGCCAGTATTGGAGTTCTTCACTGAGCTCCGACCCTGTTGAGGTGCAAATGGTATCCCGTTCGATCCTCTTGCAGTGCACGACTGTTGCCAGCGTGACTCGCGTGAACAGCATTGCATTCTGAAGCGCTAGTTTCAACGCGATGATCGAAGCAGCAGTCGTGTAGCTGTTTGACTGACGCTCCGTGAGCAGAGTGAACGTCGCTTAGTAGCTGGAGGATTGAGCGCAGTAGCTTCGACCTTTTTTCCTCCGGTACCCCGATCCAGCTTTCTTTGCGGTTGATGATGTAGCCCAAGTATTGGACTTCATCTGCCGGCTCCCAACACGTCTTCTCCGAGAGGGGGAGGCCTAAGAGGCTGAAGAGTGCCTTCACGAACGCCGGTATGCAGTCGTGAGTTCTGGCTAGTTTGATTGCGAACAGGAAGTCGTCAGCGTATTGCATGCAAGGTATGTTCAAGGCTCGTAGCAGTCGCACCACCGCGCGCATCGTCTTTCCAAACCAGAATGGCGCTGTGCAGAAGCCGTAGAGTAGTGTGGTGTTCTGGTACGTCTTGCCGTTGTGTCGGAACGACGAGTAAGGTCTGCTTTGTATTGAAAGGGGTATTGAGTAGAAAGCCCGCTTGAGGTCCACCACGAACAGCTTTGTGCCCGCGTCTTCGTCCAGTACCATTTGTATGTCCTTTTCTAAAGTCTCCATGGTGAATGGAGCTTTTGCTTGGAACGAGTTACTGAAACGTTTGTCGGTGCAGAGCTTTGTTTTCTTAATCCCTGCCGGGTCCGCAAGCACTTGTAGTGGTTCGATCATGATGCAGTCATCTTCGTTTACTTCCACTGCGTCCCCCCGCGCGACCATATCGTTGATTTGTTCGTTGACAATTGCCAGGTGCTCAAAATATGACGGATGATTTACAAAAGCGGCGTGCGTTCGAATGTCAGCTCGACCCCATACGCTAGCCACGACAGTACAACGGGGTCGGTCCCAAGCGCTTTGCAGTATCAGAGCTTTGCCTTGATAGCGTGTGCCGGGTCCGTGGAGTGAGCACATGGGTTGCAACGGTTAAATTTTCACCCAAGGTCTTGAGCCGTTCATGTGCTTGCTCCAAAGTGAAAGATGCATAGCTTTGGACGTCGATTGTAGGTGATCGTAGGAGTTCAGTCACATATGGGATTTCCTCCTGTGGTATCGTTTGTCGCGACAGACAGAAGTATGCTAGATGTCAGGTCTTTTTGCATCAAACGCACTGCATGATCCCCGCATAGTCTTTGAATATTTTTGATTTCGGCGCAGCTTTTGGTAGAAAATCTGAGATCTTGCCGACCAGTTTTGGGCGTGAGTGTCTGCCAGTCACAGTAAGAGATAATGATTTTAATACTAAAAAGTGACTGAGTTGGTGTTTGGGAAAGCGGTGGCAATGCAGTATTAAACTTTGGCTTGTTCGTTGCACTTTTACATTACTTTCCGGCGTGTTGCAGTCGTTGTTTGACTAGTCATATTTAAACCGGTGGCGTGTTGCAGTGCGAGTCCGACCGTATAATATATTTCGAAATACACATAAAGAAGAGTAAGAGTAACATATATTTAATGCATATGCAATGTTTTCTGTTGCGGGTGCATGTGACTCAAACTCGACGACGTTTGCAAGTATCGCTAGTGCAGATGTGCAAGATGTATGTGTTTCGTGAGTTGTGATTGAGTGTTCAGTAGGTAGTGCGCTGAGGGCGGATGTGGGTTCAGGGTCCAACAGCTTTCTGCGGTGTGCCCGCGCTTGTGGCAATGGGTGCAGGATGCATGTGTGCGAGCACTAAATGGTATGTATGGTGGGGGCACTGTTGGGCTGACGGTTATGTACCCTGTCGGGTTTTGTGGTTGATGTGGCGGGATCGCGTATTGAATTGGCGGCTGCGGCCCGGTTGGTGGGACTGTGTAGCCAGGGACGCCTTGCCACGCCAGCGTTGGTACCGTCGCAGTGCTCTGGTGTGCTGCGGTGTTGCCGGTAGCAGCGCCGTTGGCATTGCCTCGCTGTGGGCAGTCCTTGGCCCAGTGTTGCGGAGAGTAGCATATGCGGCACAACCCCTTGCCTTGGCTGCCGTAGGGGTGCGTGGCGCTCTTCGAAGTGTGTGCACTGATAGGTTCGCAGTAGGCGGCGATGTCCCCCGCGATCCGCAGCCGCTTTGCTGCCTGCAGGAACTTTTTCTCTACGTCTTCCGCGGAGAGAGGCGTCGGCCCACCCATGTCCATTGCTAGGGTAGCCAGTGCGGTAGCGTTGCGCTTGCATCCGTCAGCCGCTCTTGCTCATTCTTGTACACATTACTCTCCAGTACAGCCATGATGATCTTCCCACCTTGGAAGTTACGTCGGTGCACGGGCTTCTCGATGAGCTTGGCGTCACGTTGCCCCGTCTCTTGCTTCGCTTGGTGGATCATGGCGTTGACTTGCTCTGATAGCAGGTTGGTCTGGTCGAAGATGGTAGAGTTGATCCCTGC
>WBZZ01003090.1:60000-65000 GCA_019918135.1 Paulinella micropora | reverse complement strand
ATCTTCTATCTATCTATCTATCTATCTATCTATCTATCTATCTATCTTGCTGGGCCCGTGGTGGGGTGCCTTATGTGTGCCAAGCCATACGCCTATAAGTCACATGCCGAAATAGCGACGGGAAGCACAATCCTGTTCCCTCAGGGTGCCCTTTCTCGCTTGTTGAGCCCAGAATAAAACCCACAGTGCTCTGTCGGTTTATACTAGACTGTCAAACAGTCTCGAAACTCCATCTGCTTACTGGGTCCTCTGTAATGGAGGTGGGAGCTCGTTCTGCAAGGGGCGCTTATGGAACGAGCCCTGACCCCGCCTGGTACTAGGGAGCTTTGGTATCGCCTGTATCAGTCCCTTCCGTGCAAGCATCACGGCTTAGCTGGGCATCGGGTTAATACTTTACCCACAGACTTCCTTGGTTGACGACATCAGAAGCTCCTTTTTTCTGACATTAGTCGATATCTCATCTATCTGTCTATCTATCTATCTATCTATCTATCTTCTAATCTTCTATCTATCTATCTATCTATCTATCTACCTACCTGCCTACCTACCTACCTATCTACCTATCTATCTATCTATCTATCTATCTATCTACCTACCTACCTACCTACCTACCTGCCTACCTACCTACCTATCTACCTATCTACCTATGTACCTGCCTGTATATTCTATCTATCTATCTATCTATCTATCTGACTACATTCCTTTGCGACATCTCATCCGTATGTGACCCCGTCGCGGCGATAAAGCGCGGCAACCAAACCTTTCTCCTTTTTCTTCTTGGGCTGACAACCCTGGCTTAAACAAAGAGGCTTGCTTCCCCTATGTTAAGCCGTAAGTTACAAAAGCTACATGCGAAAACTTACCGACGCACCGCTATTCCCTCCGGAGTGGCCGCCGTCACCCTCCCAGTGCGTGCTCTGCACCGCCTGAACCCCTTGGAGAAGATTTTGCTCATGTTCACCCTTACGAAGATCTTTCGGGCCTCCTCGAAAAGAAGAGTCCAAAAGCGCACGTCCATCCGGACTACAAGTCGCAACCCGGCATTATCAACCTGGATTCCACCCACTGTGTTGACGCCGAGACATACTCTCTTACGTCCATCGGACAAGAAGTGCCCCGAAAGAACCAACCGAAAGAAGAAAACGCCTGGTATTGCCATCAACACCAAGCGAATGGAAAGGCATTGAAGAAGAACTCCAATCCGCACTCCCTCTCATCCTCCCCTCCTCTCTCATCAAACGCCTGTCGTGTGACGAAGCAGTAGCGAAATTTGAAAGATATCTCTGTGACTTCATATCACAACGGGTACCTCAAACAAAACCAGAAGAACAAACTCATGAGCGAAAAAACCGCCACGTAATCCGGCTCCAAACAGAACTCACGCAAAACCGACAACAAAAACTGGTCCAAAAGAGACATCTGCGAGATCTCAAAAGGGCAGGTTCAATTCCAGCTGTTGCAAAAAGCCTGCAAAAAACTTGGCGAGTATTATTGAAGACCGGTAACCGCCTCCGCCGTCGTCTCAAGGAAGCAACTTTAAGCTCCGCTCAACGACAAGCATATACACGCTTCCGAACTGACCCTCATAAGTTTGCCGAAAATCTGTTTCATCCCCCCTCAACCCAAACCACTTCCTCCCTATCCAAAGAAGACTGTGATTCCTACTTTCCCAACCTATACAAAGTCGCTAATCGTGAACAAACCTACGTGCCCTTACCTGAAATGGTTCGCCCACCTCTACCAACTGTCCCCTTGACCTCAAGCCACCGTCCTTCTTGGAAACCAAAAGATCTGTGCTCGCTAAGCGTAATGGTGCAGCCCCTGGCAGAGATGGTATTAGCTACCTTGTTTACAAGAGACTTCCCACCGCTTTATCTTTCTTACACAAACTCATTGTCAAGTGTTGGACAACTGATATAGCTAACAGCTGGGCC
Source organism: Paulinella micropora (assembly GCA_019918135.1). NCBI lineage: Eukaryota > Cercozoa > Imbricatea > Euglyphida > Paulinellidae > Paulinella > Paulinella micropora. The sequence continues at coordinate 63,066 of WBZZ01003090.1, read as the reverse complement.
CACGCTGCTATCTCCCTCCTTCATAAGGACGGCGATCCACTTCAGGCCTCAAACTATCGTCCGATTGCTCTGGCAAACTGCTCGGGTAAGGTATTTTTCTCTTTGTGGTCAAAACGCCTAGAGAGTTTTCTACTGGATAACAAATACTTTGACAGAGCAAAACAAAAGGGTTTCCTCCGTAACGTTGCAGGATGCCCCGAACACATTGCTACCACAAAGGCTACCATCAGAAATGCAAAAGATCACTATCGCCAACTGGTCATAGCATGGATTGACCTACAAAATGCTTTTGGAAGCGTAAATCACAACTTGATCCAGTTCGCTCTCTGGTGGTACCACGTGCCCCCTATGTTTGCACGCATAATCTTCTTATATTACGAACTCTTAGTAGCCACAATCGAAGGGAAAGAATGGTCATCAGAACCCTTCGTTTTTGCTGTGGGCGTCTTTCAAGGATGCTGCATCTCTCCTCTCCTTTTCAATATAGTTTTCAATCTACTACTTGACCTCCTATCATCGTTGACCAAAAACAACGGTTACCATTTCAAACATAAGACCTCAACGGATGAAGTAATCGTGCACGAAGCTGCCTATGCTGACGATCTCAAACTACACAGCCGATCCACGAAACACTGTCAATCGTCCATCAACATGATAGACAAATTTCTGTCATGGACCAGAACAATGGCCGCGAAACCGCCCAAATGCAAAAGCCTTGCTTGCAAATATTGGACTAAAGCCGACGACCATAAGGGTCTCAAACGATTAATGCCGATTTCGTTCCCACCTTTCGACCCCGCCCTGACTATTACTGGCAAACCAATTAGCTTCATCGCTGACAAGCCTTTCAAAGACCTCGGATGGATTGTCTACCATGACCTCAGCGAAAACGAACAACGAGCAGAAATCCAAAAGAAGTTCATTCTTTCTATGCAAGCCATCGATAGCTGCTCGATCAATGGCTATGAAACTTTGGCTCTACCAGCACTATGCTGTCCAGTCACTTGCCTGGCCATTTCTCATTATGACCTCTGCTTATCTTTCGCCAAAACCCTTGAGAAAATTGCGACCCGCTTCCTCAAAAATGGGTCAATATCTACAAAAGAGCTCTGGTCTCCTGCCTTTACCGCCCACACTCGAAATTCGGTCTACAGCTCCAGTCCATCGTCTCTTTTTACCAGCGACTTCAAATCAACCGTGCTCACATGCTGAAGTACTGCCCAGATAAACACCTCTCGTCCATCTATGCGATGAACCTGACGAAACACGAAACGTTTCGAACTATCTGGAAACCAGAGCCTGTGCTCGAAAAGCTTGAGGCACAAGTTGATTTTGAATTCAAACATCGAGGCCAATCCGATCATCTCGGACTTGGCCATGGTCGCTACCCAAAAGAACATTCCATCACAGACCGCAAAGACAGGATTTTAGAATTAGCTGCTGAGACAATACTTGAGGCAACCACAGTGCATGACATGGGCAAAGCCATGCAAGGGTGCTTTCTTCGTTTTGAAGACGCATGCCCCTTTGACCTCTCCTGGGCTCGCCTCATCGGAACCCGTAATCCCCGCTTAATCTCTTGGGTCATCAATGCAAGCACAAACTCGGTTATTACCCCCGACCTTAGACGTCTGTGGGGAATCATTCCCAACAACAAGTGTGCTCTCTGTTCTGGTCAAGCACATCTATGTCACATCCTCTCCGGTTGCCATGTTGCCCTCAAACAAGGCCGTTATACCTGGCGTCATGACTCTGTGCTCTGCACTATTGAAGCTCCCCTTCAAAAACACATCGAGAGCCATAACAAACGCTCCCGTATAGACGAAAATGAATCAAAGTCTATGTTTTTGAAAGGGCGAGCAGAAGTCTAAAGGGCAGTCATTTCATCGTCCATGCCTGCTTGACACCGCAAACGATTGGCAGCTCCAAACCCAGTACACCGGTTCTGAGCAAGCCTTTCCTGTCCACATCTGTGTCACTGACCTCCGCCCCGATATTGTTGTCTGGTCATAGTCTACCAAGATATGTATACTGATCGAGCTCACGTGCCCGGTCGAGGAAAGCATCCTTGATGCACGAGCCTACAAGACTAACCGATATAATGGGCTCAAATCTCAAATCGAGGACAACGGATGGACCTGCCACCTTCGACCAATCGAATGCGGGGCTCGCGGCATGGTATCGTTCTCTGTTCATCGATGTTTCCGCGCCTTGGGTTTTTCCCATCCCCAATCCGAATCCCTTTCCCACAAGCTATCGTCCTGCGTAGCTCGTTGCTCTTTTGCGATCTATCGCTCCTGTGCAGTCAAAAATTGGACTAATCTTCCTCTAGTCCGTATCGGTGACTGCATTCCGTCATAGCCGTCCAGTGTTGCATAGCCCGGGCTAGGTCCCTTCGGGGGTTTAGGCCTCATACAATGTCATCATAGTAGCTTGCGCAAGCTTACGGTGCTCAAAACACTTGGACTAACGGCTTCCTTTTCTTTCTCTTCTTCCTTATCCTCCCCACTCTCCATTCCTAGATTGCCTTTTTCTTCAACGTCCTTCCTCCTCTTCTTTTTTTCAGAACACAGTCTACCCGTGATTCCCATTCCGGACACATGCACAGTCCACAAATTACTGTTTGATGTGAAACTGCGTTCCTTTGCAAGGACTACATTCCTTTGCGACATCTCATCTATCTATCTATCTATCTATCTATCTATCTATCTATCTATCTACCTACCTACCTACCTACCTACCTACCTAATCTACATATCTATCTATCTATCTATCTATCTATCCATCTATCTATATATCTACCTACCTACCTACCTACCTACCTACCTACCTACCTACCTACCTACCTATATGTGGTGGCGCGTGAAATTGTGGATTGTGCTTATGATGAAGCTACCTCTATCTTTTCACGCAAAAAACGGTTAAAAATTTTTCGCGCAAATTGCCCGTGTTTGCGGTCTTCCTGTCACAATGCAACCTTTTCCTCTGGGTCTGCATATGCGTCCATCTTCGCACAATCTTTGTATGCTTCTACTAGCTATCTGTCTATCCATCTATCTATCTATC
>WBZZ01003090.1:35000-37500 GCA_019918135.1 Paulinella micropora | reverse complement strand
CCTATCTACCTACCTACCTATCTACCTACCTACCTATCTACCTACCTACCTATCTACCTACCTACCTACCTACCTATCTGCCTACCTATCTACCTACCTACCTATCTACCTACCTACCTATCTACCTACCTACCTATCTACCTACCTACCTATCTACCTACCTACCTACCTACCTACCTACCTATCTACCTACCTACCTATCTACCTACCTACCTATCTACCTATCTACCTACTTACCTATCTACCTACCTGCCTATCTACCTATCTACCTACCTACCTATCTACCCACCTACCTATCTACCTACCACCTATCTACCACCTATCTACCTACCTACCTATCTACCTACCTACCTATCTACCTACCTACCTATCTACCTACCTACCTATCTACCTATCTACCTATCTACCTACCTACCTATCTATCTACCTACCTATCTACCTACCTACCTACCTACCTACGTACCTATCTACCTACCTACCTACCTATCTACCTACCTACCTACCTATCTACCTACCTACCTATCTACCTACCTGCCTATCTACCTACCTACCTATCTACCTACCTACCTATCTACCTACCTACCTATCTACCTACCTACCTATCTACCTACCTACCTATCTACCTACCTACCTATCTACCTACCTACCTATCTATCTACCTACCTATCTACCTACCTACCTACCTACCTATCTACCTACCTACCTATCTACCTACCTATCTATCTACCTACCTATCTATCTACCTACCTATCTATCTACCTACCTATCTACCTACCTACCTATCGTCCTACCTACCTATCTTCCTACCTACCTATCTACCTACCTATCTACCTACCTACCAAAATGAGAGGCGGCTGAAAAAAAGGCGTTTGAACTTAAGACTTTTAATGTTCTATATACCTATCTATCTATCTATCTATCTATCTATCTATCTATCCATCTTGCTATCTATCAAGTCATGTGTATCTATCTGTCTATATATATATATATATGCACTTAAGAAGTTAAATGTTCTATCTATCTATCTATGTATGTATGTATGTATCTATCTATCTATCTATCTATCTATCTATTTGCACTTAAGAAGTTAAATGTTCTATCTATCTATCTATCTATATACTATCTATCTATCTATCTATCTATCTATCTATTTGCACTTAAGAAGTTCAATGTTCTATCTATCTATCTATCTATCTATCTCATCTTGTCAGGAACCTCTCGACGGTTAGCACGCATAGGTAGATAGATAGATAGATAGATAGATAGATAGATAGATAGATAGATAGATAGATAGATAGATAGATAGATAGATATTTATCTCATATTTTCAGCAACCTCACGACGGTGAGCACGCACTCCTATCTATCTACCTATCTATCTATCTATCTATCTATCTATCTATCTATCTATCTATCTATCTATCTATCTATCTCATATAGGAACCTCACGACCGTTAGCACACACTCGTCTGCAGTACATATCTATCTATCTATCTATCTATCTATCTATCTACCTATCTATCTATCTATCTATCTATCTATCTATCTCATCTTGTCAGCAATCCCACTACGGTGAGCACGCACTCCTATCTATCTATCTATCTATCTATCTATCTATCTATCTATCTATCTACCTATCCATCTATCTTTCTATCTCATATAGGAACCTCACGACCGTTATCACACACTCCTCTGCAGTACTGTGCAGTACGTATCTATCTATTTATCTATCTATCTATTTATCTATCTATTTATCTATCTATCTATCTATCTATCTATCTATCTATCTCATATAGGAACCTCACGACCGTTATCACACACTCCTCTGCAGTACATATCTATCTATCTATCTATCTATCTCCTTATGTGTGCCTAGCCATACGCCTATAAGTCACATGCCGAAATAGCGACGGGAAGCACAATCCTGTTCCCTCAGGGTGCCCTTTCTCGCTTGTTGAGCCCGGAATAAAACCCACAGTGCTCTGTCGGTTTATGCTAGACTGTCGATGTCACAGTCTCGAAACTCCATCTGCTTACTGGGCCCTCTGTAATGGAGGTGGGAGCTCGTTCTGCAAGGGGCGCTTATGGAACGAGCCCTGGCCCCGCCTGGTACTAGGGAGCTTTGGTATCGCCTGTATCAGTCCCTTCCGTGCAAACATCACGGCTTAGCTGGGCATCGGGTTAATACTTTACCCACAGACTTCCTTGGTTGATGAAATCAGAAGCTCCTTTTTTCTGACATTAGTCGATATCTCATCAGTTGATCTCATCACTTACTCCACGAAGTGAACCAAGGCCACTTGAGGTGTCACTGACCCTCCCTTGGGCTTGGTTTTTTGAAATGGGTGCCATCTGTCGACAGACAGAATTAGGGGATGGTGTGGGTGTGCTGGGCCCGTGGTGGGGTGCCTTATGTGTGCCTAGCCATACGCCTATAAGTCACATGCCGAAATAGCGACGGGAAGCACAATCCTGTTCCCTCAGGGTGCCCTTTCTCGCTT
>WBZZ01003090.1:15000-17500 GCA_019918135.1 Paulinella micropora | reverse complement strand
AATACTGGTCCAGAAATAGACCGGTATGTTCAATGAAAATACTGGTGGCACCGACAGGAATCGAACTGGCGACAGGGCCCAGATGGTAGAACTTGACCACTGGGCTATCACGGTGTCCATAATAATAATAATAATAATAATAATAATAATAATAATAATAATAATAATAATAATAATAATAATAGTGCTTCTCTGTCAATGGCTGATGCATTTCTGCACATGCGCCTCCATCGTCTCACCCGTGAGGGGAGTACGAAGAATTGACGATAAGCTCTAATGACACCCCCGCAAGGGCAGTTCCAACACTTCCAGACGGACCGGTATGTTCAATGAAAATACTGGTCCAGACGGAGCGGTATGTTCAATGAAAATACTGGTGGCACCGACGGGAATCGAACTGGCGACAGGGCCCAGATGGTAGAACTTGACCACTGGGCTATCACGGTGTCCAATAATAATAATAATAATAATAATAATAATAATAATAATAATAATAATAGTGCTTCTCTGTCAATGGCTGATGCAAATCTGCACATGCGCCTCCATCGTCTCACCCGGGGAGTACGAAGAATTGACGATAGGCTCTAATGACACCCACAAGGGCAGTTCCAACACTTCCAGACGGACCGGTATGTTCAATGAAAATACTGGTGGCACCGAAGGGAATCGAACTGGCGTCAGGGCCCAGAATAATAATAATAATAATACTAATCTGAGGCGTACTGATGCAGCTAATGGCATATCCTCAACGGACATAAGCCTCCAATACCCTTGTTCGAGGTCCTCCACCCCCCCGTGTCAGTCTCTCGCCTGATGATCGGGGCCACCGATGGAGCTCCTGAGGGCAAGACTGCACTAAGCCGAGGTTATTCCGCAGTCCCAGCAACCTCTTGCAAGACGTCACCGAATGTGCAAGTGCATACACCAAGCGCGGTTGCTAGAGCTGCCTCGAAACCCCACCCATAACAATCTGGTGTCTGCTGGGTCCTGGGCTATCAACCAGCATATGCGGAGTTTAAGATCTTTTACGCGCGCAACGACCCTCCTCCCCAGCATCTACCACCAAAGGGTTATGAGTTGGCGTCACAGTTTAACGCCTTGAGGCCATTGGGCTGGAACTCTGTTTAGCAAGTGTGACTAGGTTTTTTCATCGGGATTTCCCTCAAATATGTCACAGTCAACACTCCAAGGCAGATTTACTATATCTGATAATAATAATAATAATAATAATAATAATAATAATAATAATAATAGTGCTTCTCTGTCAATGGCTGATGCAAATCTGCACATGCGCCTCCATCGTCTCACCCGTGAGGGGAGTACGAAGAACTGACGATAGGCTCTAATGACACCCCCGCAAGGGCAGTTCCAACACTTCCAGACGGACCGGTATGTTCAATGAAAATACTGGTGGCACCGACGGGAATCGAACTGGCGACAGGGCCCAGATGGTAGAACTTGACCACTGGGCTATCACGGTGTCAATAATAATAATAATAATAATAATAATAATAATAATAATAATAATAATAATAATAATAATAATAATAATAATAATAGTGCTTCTCTGTCAATGGCTGATGCATTTCTGCACATGCGCCTCCATCGTCTCACCCGTGAGGGGAGTACGAAGAATTGACGATAAGCTCTAATAACACCCCCGCAAGGGCAGTTCCAACACTTCCAGACGGGCCGGTATGTTCAATGAAAATACTGGTCCAGACGGATCGGTATGTTCAATGAAAATACTGGTGGCACCGACGGGATTCGAACTGGCGACAGGGCCCAGATGGTAGAACTTGACCACTGGGCTATCACGGTGTCCAATAATAATAATAATAATAATAGTGCTTCTCTGTCAATGGCTGATGCATTTCTGCACATGCGCCTCCATCGTCTCACCCGTGAGGGGAGTACGAAGAATTGACGATAAGCTCTAATGACACCCCCGCAAGGGCAGTTCCAACACTTCCAGACGGGCCGGTATGTTCAATGAAAATACTGGTCCAGAAATAGACCGGTATGTTCAATGAAAATACTGGTGGCACCGACGGGAATCGAACTGGCGACAGGGCCCAGATGGTAGAACTTGACCACTGGGCTATCACGGTGTCCATAATAATAATAATAATAATAATAATAATAATAATAATAATAATAATAATAATAATAATAATAAATAGTAATAACAATTTGGCACACATCATCGAAATTTTCGAATGTTTTGGTTTGTTTTTTGTTTTTTTTTTTTCGTGATTGCAATCTGTGGCATATTAGTAGGTAGATAGGTAGGTAGATAGGTAGATAGGTAGGTAGGTAGATAGATAGGTAGGTAGATAGGTAGGTAGGTAGATACACTTACACCTTTGAAAAGGTTGAGTAAACAGAACAAGCTCATATTGTTCATCGCTTGGTGTCGGCTCTGGTTTGAACAACAAATGGGTTTGTTGATTGAATTTCAGCCAAATCAGTGCCAAATTTCTGTCCAGGTGGGTATCTA
>WBZZ01003090.1:0-10000 GCA_019918135.1 Paulinella micropora | reverse complement strand
TACATACCCCGGGAATATAAACGAAGTCCAAGATGATAATCCTTACTAATACGGGAATTGATCGGGTTATCCTGAATTTAGCGCAATTTTGCCACTAAGCACAACGGAGATTTTTCCAGCCAGGTAATTGAATTTGTCTACCGTAAAATGTATTTTGGTGAATACATCTGCGATATTTTCCTCCGTAGGAACCCGGAATAGTTTGACCTTTCCTTCTCTCACGAGTTGCGCTAGGAGGTGGTATCGGAACTCTATGTGCTTGGTCCTAGCTTCCCCTAGTCCTCTCTCCGACAATAATATCGTTCCTTCGTTATCCTCGAAGAGAGGAGTAGGGCCTTCAAGATTTATCCCGATATCCCGTAAAGTTTGTTGTAATGCAAGAAGTTCTCTAACCGCCTCATTTGCAGAAACGGTCTCGGACTCTAATATAGATTGGGCTATCACGGATTGTAGTTTAGAAAACCACGAAATTGGTGTTCCGTTGAATAAGTAAACGTATCCGGATCTTGATTTACGTGAGTTTTTATCCCCCGCAAAATCCGAGTCTACAAATCCGACTATCGGTTGCTCCGCAATAATTCTGTCTACATTGGCGAGAACTGGCACGCTGAACATATCCATTCCGGGCATTGCGGGTTTTCCAATGATATCATCGATTGCGTTGGCCGCTGCGCAAGATTCCAGATTAGGTTTCCAAGATTCCGGAGTTTTAGGAACCGAGAAATTAGTTTCTAGCAACTTCCGTAAATTTTGATCTCCTCTTCTGAAAAATAGCGCTCGCGGGGTCAGAAGCCACCAAAACATTCTGTGCACCATAGCATAAGACATCCCCGGGTTAGGGACTTTGGACTTAGCTGCTATACTTAAAGGGCATATGAGAAGTGGCCGAGTGTGGACAGCCAAAAAGATAAGCATCCCTATCAGGCATCTAAGATCATAACGTAATAGGCGATGGTCCTTCTTTAGGGAGCGGGGTTATCAGAAGTGAATGGCGTTTTGGCCGGTATCTCCTTCATATAACCCCACTCTTCCAAGATCAACAACTCATATTTACGCTGATGCAGAGTAATTCCCTTTTCGGTCGGGATGATCTGAATGTTTTTGAATTCGGTGGCTTTGCCTAGGTCCTTGCACCGGAAGCCTCTCTTTTCGAACAACTTCACCATCTTGGTGTGCCTTTCTTGTGACGCAGCATGACAGCCATCATCGACGTGAAAGGACACCAGCTGGGTAGTTTGGGGGCTACTCCCATGCTTTACGAAAGAGGCCCTGTCTAGCGTGAGGGGCTTGAATTTGTGTTCAGTAATGAGCTCCCCGGACAGTACGTCGTACCAAAGACGGCCTGCCTCCGGATGACCGTATAGGGCCTTCTTCAGAAGCCAGACATAGTCCGCAGTCTGAAATTCGGCCGGCGGTTTGAAATATATGTCATATGGGAGATTCGCGTGCAAATAAGCGGTCGTGAAATCAATCGGCCATAAGTCTATTCCGAAAGAAAAAGGCTGCATAGGCTACCATGAGCAAAATGGTCCTGTGCTGGGCTGTGGGAGAGTAAGTCTTTCTGGGATTGTACTGAGCGTAAGCTTTCAGGAGGTCCCCTCGTAGGGTTATCCGGGCTTTGTGGAATTCATCCGCAGTACCTTGTTGTTTTGCCGTATCTATCCATTTTATAGGAATGATTGGTGTGCCCGACATTTTCGCTTCGCTCACTTTTCGCCAAACAAACGCTTTTAGTTCTTTGAGCTGTTCGAATTCCTTCTGTCTAGCTTGCTTACGGTCTTTTGGTTTTTGTACTACTGGGAATTCCGGAAATTTCTCACTCACGAGACAATACTCCGCCCGGTTTTCCTCCCGGGCACATACCGCGACATGAGCCCTCGCCCTCTTTCCCGTGATAATATTTTCACTCGAAATTTCCGCCTGTTCGTGTGATCTCCATCCCGGTTTATGTACCGCTCTCTGCATCTCTACCCTCTCCCTCTCCCCCTCGACAAACGCAAATTCTGAGGTGACCTCAATGCCGGGATCGTTAGTGTTGAGGTCCGAATCAGAGTTTTGGTTGGTCGACAAGGGTGGTGGTGCAGTTGTGGCTTTTTGCTCACGCAATTCGGGTATAGATTCTGACTGTTGCGGGGCTTTGGCATATTTGACGATTTCTGTGTCTAATATCTTATCCGTGACGCCGTCGTCAAATAAGACACTATGCGCGGGAAAGCGTTTGGATTTATGGGTAACGGGAGCAGACGGGGCTCTTGCTGTCCCCCGTCGTATGCCGTCTCCCATTTATCCCCGTAAATAAATCTAGCCCACTGCTCCCCAAAAGCCCTTGCCGGGATTTCCACATACGTTTCGGACAACCTTTGTCTTTCTTTGGGCTTACGCCCCTTCTTGCTTTCTTTATCTCCCCCTGCTCGTCACTCGGCTGAGCAACTTTGGGACTCGGAGGCTCTAAGGGGTGCGGGCTCGTGCTCACGAACACCGGTCCCTCTTCTGCCTCGCTATCCTCGTCAGTTTGCGGAGTGGAGTGACTCCTCAGGGGGGGATTCCAGAGTGAGGGTCGGAGCGGGAGGGGGATTTCCTACCGGGGGACTTCCTCCCCCTGCCGGAATCTCTCCTCCCGGGTCCTCCCCTGAAACGATTCCTTGATCTTCTGGGGTCATTTGTTGCGATAGGGGAGGGGGGGGGGGGGGGGCTGTTGCCAATTAACAGAGAACATCTCACCCTCAACATCATCTCTCTCGAGAGATTTAGATGCCCCCCTCTTCCCCAGTCTCCAAACGTCAAAGATAACATCACGGACATTACCGAATATTTTCCTCGCAACCGGATCGTATACGCGATAATACCCGTTGTTTCTTTCATACTCGAGAAATAAAACTTTCCTTCCCCTCTCACCTTTCCCCCTCTTTGCGTCTACTTTCATGTACGCCAAACATCCAATGGGGCGCAAATGACGCAAAAGGGGTTTTCTCTTATGAACAATTTCATAAGGAGATTTCCCCTTAAAAGGGCCGTGGTCAAGAGATAAGAGGTTGCCAAAATAAGTGGAAGCTTTCTGCGTCTCAGTCCACATGGACTCAGGAAGATCGGCGTCGCTGAGAACTGCCCTTGCGGGTCCGCCGCACGTCTGGTGGGCTCGTTCTATGTTAGCAACCGCCTGTTTCTCCCCCGTCGGAGCTTCAAGGAGGACTGGTTGATTTATATCAATCCAAGTCTGAAACTCCTTGTACTTACCATATTCCTGGTCACAAGTCAAGAATTTCACTTTTCTTCCCGTATGCCGTTCGAAGAAGGCAACGGCTTTAAGGAAGCACGCGAAAAACTCATTCTTATGTCTCAGATAATAGTCTAACTCAAACCCAGATGCAAGACATTTGACGGTGAACTTGTACTTTTTCCCGTCCCACGATAAGGTATTCCACCAACCCTGAGTATCCATTGTTATGTAAACCCCAGGGTGGCGTTCTACCGCATGGTGGTTGTCTTTGAAATGGGGCACTCTCTTTATCTTATTCTTCAAGCACCACTCGCATCTCATTACTCGTTCCCTCCACTCTCTCCCCACTATCTTTACTCCCATATATTTAGCCATTCGCTCCATGGCTTTTACCCCTCTGTGCTTACACATACGATGGAACACAGTGGCATGTATGTTTTCATGATACTAATAGTGAGGACGAACAGGACATAAAGCTTTACTACCTAGCGCTTTATCTCTCTTACTCTCAGCCCTCTCATCTTTCTCATGATCTATCTCCGTAGAGTAGGATACGTATGTATTAGGTACGTCACATCGCCAACCACAAATGCATGGTGACAATAAACAGTATACGTCATGGTATGTAGGTGGGTTGGTTTTCTGAGAAAGATGAGAGGTGGGTTGTCAAGCTTGTCCCCCCGGGTCCGACGTGACACTGCCATCATCGTCGGGCTCGGGAGTCTCACTTGTGATGGGGGGCATAGTAGTAGAGGTACTTGTGGGCTCATACCACTCGTTAGGATTGAGAGGTGGGGTGCCCGGGGCATCAAACACCGTCAAGTGGTTTGCGTGTGCTCTTCCTCTAGCCACAATTTGGTCTTCCGTAATAAGAATAGGCTTCCTGAGCACTATCACTTGATTGTTTTGGTGTATGACAGCAAAACCCTTACGAACCCATGCCGAAGTAGCCACTAACCCGTACTTTAGGTGCGGGTTGTATGTAGTGTGGGCATCAAGGACATTGACTTCTTCCCCATGAGCTCCCGACAGATTCATTAAAACTTCCCCTTGTACTCGGTTCTAATGCTTCCTTTTGCTATGCGAAATTTCTGTGGAGCTCTCTTAAGGCTAACAAACGTAGACCTATCTGGGGACTGTGTTTCGCTTGCACCACTATCGTCTACCCACACTATATTGCTGCTGTCAGTTCTGTGGTCAGAGTTATTGTCCATCAACATGATAGAGCATTCAGAGTGTGGTTGTTCGGGGAATGAAGTGGTGGTGTCTGTGTCTGATGGGCTTTGGGGTTCGTCTTGTTCTGGAGGTGTCACTCCACCCAACACATCCTCGAGATCCTCTACCTCCTTTACCATGTAAGGGAAAGAAGAAACAATGCCTCGTGCAAACGGGTTGTTGTGTTTGGTAGCAAGGGTAAGAACGCAATCATGCATAGCGTAATATAATTCTGTATAGAATTCATCATATTCCCCCTCCTGGCTCGTCATCAACCCGTCTGTCACTGTGCTACTCTTAAGTCCCTGATTGAGAGCAGTAACCAAGCGTTGTATTTCTTCGATGGGGGGTAGTCCTCCACCTTTTAACACCCGCTTTCCGTCCCTTACCCAAACGTTGCTATCCACTTTGACCCACACTTCGTCTTCTCAACCTTGAACTCTACCTGGCTTTCCCTCTTCCATGACCTCAGGGGGTCCAAATAAAGCTGATGAGGATGTATCAGATAGTGCAGTGGTAGGTTGAGAAGACGAAGTGTGGGTCAAAGTTGGTACAGATAAAGTAGGTACAGACGGTCTACCCTTTACTGCTCCCCCTCCTCCTACTTCTACTCCCCCTACTCCTACCCTCCTACTTTCACTCCTACTCCCCCTGCTCCTACTCCCCCTACTCCTTCCCCTATTTCTCCCAATCCTCCTATGGATGTAGTAGTGGTAGTGGTAGTAGTAGTAGTAGTAGTAGTAGTAGTAGTAGTAGTAGTAGTAGTAGTAGTAGTAGTAGTAGTGGTAGTAGTAGTAGTAGTAGTAGTAGTAGTAGTAGTAGTAGTAGTAGTGGTAGTAGTAGTAGTAGTAGTAGTAGTAGTAGTGGGTGCAAAGAGATGTAGTTCCGTTGTTGGATTGAGCAGGGCTGGCGTTTGCTTTCCACAAAGTGATGTGTGTAAACAAAGTGGCGGGTTCGTAATACATAGCATCATGGGGGGGAAGCAACCCTAGATTCAGTTTTTCCCTGTACTTGCGCAATATTTCACCTCTCTTCCTTTCTTGATCAACATGAAATGAGCAAAAGTCATGGTCTATCAGTCTAGCAGCACACTTCCCACCCTGCACCCCCTTTCTCGCCGCTCCCAATCTCCACGAGCACCTAACTCCTGTATCTGGCACTGTCGCCTCACACTGCTTACTGCTTGTGACATGACAGTCAACTATACGTACTGGTCTACCGTGGAGGTTGAGGGGTGGGCCACCTACTTCTCGTAACGTGACTGGGTTGTATTTTTTTCACGAGTAATTTTACGTATCCTACCCTTGTACGTCTGAGGGCCCAATTCCCTTCCAAAGGTATGATTTGGTTTAGGGGAGTTGGGTCGCCAGCCATATCAAGGGTGGTCAAAAACTTATTCTCGTGAAGGGGTGGAATAGTGGGGCGAGTGTGTGTGGAGTCATTTGTATAGATGATGCATGTCCTTTCTGCTCTCCTCTACTCACACCACCCTCAACACCTCCTCCCCCTATACTTCTTGCGCCAGGTGGCTTAGATGTGAGATAAAAGTGGTATGGGGGTGTTGTTTGAGGGTGGGGGGGTTGTCTTCCTCAACACACACACCACTATCATCTTCTCTCAGTCTCCCCATCATCATAATTGCCATGTGGTGAATCCCCAACTCACCATCTACTTCTGATTCTTCTTCAGACTCAGAAGGAGATTGGTTAGTTGGGGTTTCATCTTCTTCACTTTCAGAGTGGGGGGGGGTGAGTTAGAGGAGTCAGATGATTCAGCGTTTAAGCTTATCATTTTCTTCTTTTCAATGAAGTCTGCTGCTTTCAGCTTTCGTCCCTCTCCTCTGCTGCCTTCCTTTTTTTTCTTCTTTGCTCCTTCTTCTTCTTTCTTTTTGTGTCTGTCTGTCTGTCTTCTCACTCTGACTGTCCTCTCTCTTCTCCTTCCCACGCAACTTCTCAGAGACCCTAGTTCTCCTTCTTATGGGGCATTTCAAGGGACCATGTCCGTCCTTGGGACAGTCCTTGAGTTGACATCTGACTAGACAGAAAGCAATCTTATGGTCGGGGGACAGACAGTTCCAACAAATACTGTCCTCCCCCTCACCATAAGCCTGTGATGAATTGCTCTTCTTCTTGCCCTGAGCTATTCCTGCTACTGTGTTGATGGTGATAGGGTCGCTCTTAGAGCTACCAGATCCGTAGAGTTTACGCATTCTAGTTTCTGATACATTGCTCTGAGCTAACTGCTCTACTACCTTGATGAATTCAGGCAGCTTAGGTCTTTGAGTAGGTAAGAGAGGGCACCAAGTGTTACGATAGTAGGCTTGGTAGACAGGTAGGTGTTTTAATTTCTTCATGATCATGCCTGTCTTCATCATCTCTGGTATCACTCCCATCGTCTTTTCTTGTGTTTTGATAGTCGTGAGATAGTCAGCTAGCCAGCTACTCATCTCACTAACCTTCTTAGGGTACGAGTGGTATAGTTTTCTCTGGTCCTCTTCAAACCTTATGAGGTCAAGACCTTCATAATGTTTTTTGAGGGCGAGGAACCACTTTACGCCGTCCGTATCCCCCTGCCTCATTATAGTCATCACCTTCCTATCGTGAGCACATGATTGAAGTAGAAAGGCATAGAGCAATCTGTTTAGCTTAGCTTCTGTCTCTTTCGTGTAATATCTGGCTCCCAATTGTAATGGAAATAGGGGTGACGGCTTACTCCCCCTCGTCAACACTGGTATTTTAGATTTTTGGTGCGTAGGTATAGCAGTGGCGGGGGCAGAGGCAGTTTTTGCACTTGCAGTTTCTTGACCCTCTTCTTTCTTTCCCTTGTCTTTCTCCTCTACCTTTACTACTACTGTCGATTCTTCGTCCTCTTCTTCTTCCTCTTCCTTTGCAGGTCATTTGAAGGTGCATCTGAAGGGGAATCAGGTCGTACAGGTAGTTGTATAGGTTTGGCTAAGGGATGAGTCTCAAAGCCCGGAATTATGGAAAGGATTTCTGGGTGTGTAACACCTATAACTGATGTAAAGGTGTACTCAAACAGCTCCCATTCTTTTCCATGATTGAACTTTGGAGGGTCTAGCCTCATTTTTACTAATTCAGAACCTGGATACGCCATATTGTTCGGGCGTACCAAGGGCGGAAGGTAGGAGGGAGGCTCGACTACCAATGTTGCTTTCTCTGTGAGTAGAGAAACGAGATAGAGTTAGGAAATGATTAGTTATACTAGCGACTAAGTGGCAGCCTTCCGCACAATCCACTTAGTGTGACTGGTGATAGCCTTCCGCACACACACCAGACTGGTGGTAGCCTTCCGCACACACACCAGATTTAAATATTTGGTGACAGCCTTCCGCACGTACACCTGTTTGTATTTTCGGTGGCAGCCTTCCGCACGCCCCGATAGTACGTAATAAGTTAATAAAGTCTACTAGACCTAACGTTCACGCTACAAGGCTCTATAACCTGTGAGACTAACTTAATAATCTGCTGTATACTTGCTGTGTCCTACAGTAGATACTTTATTGAGAAAAGGGCGCCAAGGGACGGCCCCATTATATACTAGGCCGGACATACTTAATGGCTCTAACGACACACATTACATATGCAGGCCCATACTGACTATCCGGTTAATTGTAAAACAGTACTTAGCATTACAATAGATATGCAGAAGCGCTGAATTAAATGAAATCAAAATAATCATATTATAAGATAATTTTACAAGGACTCCTAAGCAGTTGATAGTTTCATATATATGCATAGAATGAAAACAGCTAAAGCTAGAACGTTTGAAAATGAAGGTGCAACTGAAAGAGTGAGTAAAGAGAATCACGAAATTCAAGTGTAACACAAAAATACAGAAAACAATTCGCACTGATACAGAGGACAGGATCATATGCTATACTATGTCTGGACAGTCTCTGTGCGTTGACAACAAACACATTTTCAACAACGTACAAACAATGCTCGTAAGAAAAGTCAACACGAACAAACAGAAAGACCGCTGTGTCCTAATCAGAGAAAACAACATCATGAGCAAACCCAGTCTATATACTAACTATGCAACAAAGCTTACTGTTCCCATGCAGTGCTATCTGTGCCAGGGGGTACTTGCAAACCTCATTAGACCATATTTGATCATGCTGAGAAAGAATATTTCGCAGCAATCCAAAATCTCAATGAAATAACCACAACTCAACACCTTAAACAGGAAAGGTGTTGAGGAGCACTTTTACAAATTTGCAGGATAGGATGTTGCGTGGTTGCAGAGAACAAGCTGTTAGAATGGTGGCCATGCTGTTGGAAAAATCGACTTTTGACCACAGATTTCCGGGGAAAATTGCCAAAAAAAAACTTGAAATGAATGAGAGGCACCTCAAATCGTTGTACAAGTTGGTTGGTTTTGCCAGTTTTTTCAACAAAAGAAAGGTGTTTTCCAAACTAGAGGAGTTTTTTAATTATAATATTGTTTTTTCCGACTGTTAACTAGTATCAAAACATTATCAAAGACTCCGTGGTAAACCTCTGCACGATCCCATCCACTTAAGTGGATTCAATCCACTTAAGTGGATTGAAATTAAGTTAAGGGTTCATTTTACACAAACACTATGATTTTATTACATTTAATTTTACACAAACACTATAACTTCTATGAGAGAATACTTGCCATTGGTACGGATAAATTTAAACGGAAGTATACGTGTCAATATCAAAGTTACTAAATGCAAATAATGTTAATAATTAAATAATTAATATTTCTCTTGTAGTACTAGATGTTGGCAAAATTTTGCGACATATGATTGAAGCGTGGTATAATACTTTCTCCGCTTGCACCAACAGATTGCACAATCAATCGCTCCTGGCCCGAGATATAATATTAATATGTATCGCTCACCAATGCCAATCTGGCTAGCATCCGTCCGACACTCTGATATCGGGGCAACAAAGAGGGTCGGGGAAGTGCCATATGAGGCCTCATATATATATATATATATATATATATATATATATATATATATATATATATATATATATATATATATATACATATATATGTATATATATATAGTGTTTCGGCCAACCCTAGCCTAACTTGTATATCACAGACATGCGGTGAATTGATAGACTCACAGAAGCTGCATGATGGGGATTGCGGGTGAATTCGGGAGTCAAAGAGAGATTTTGATCATTTGGGGGGAGAAGGGATGATCAAGTTGGAAAGATAGATAGGGCTGTATATATATATCATTTGTATTATCGGCTCCGAATCTCAGTTTCGTTTCAAGCCGCATGATGGCGTTTCAGAACCGGGGGGGGGGGGGGGGGGGGGGGCCGCGGCGGGATAGCAAAGGTCCGGGGAGCCTCTGGGTTGGGCGACCGGGACTACAACGGGCCTGGCTATTAATATTAGATAGATGGTTCCATGTACATGCCGAAAAAGCGAGAACGAATTGCCAGACATTGAAAGACTTCGTGCGACATGCAGCATTCATTCAATGTGTCACTGCGAGGATGATTTTGCTTTTTCAGTCAGCGATTGGATCAAGCAGCAGATAGGTGAAGCAGCGGACTT
>WBZZ01003089.1:0-38206 GCA_019918135.1 Paulinella micropora | reverse complement strand
CACCCTCGGCTCAACTACGGTGGTGGTCACAAACACGGAGAAGAAGGACAGACAGAACATCATAAATGCCTTCAAGGGGAAGAAAGGAGGAGTGGCAAGTCTCATGCTATATGCCAAGACGAGCTCAGACAAAGACTCTGATGCTTCGCTTTTGAGCAAGCTCAAAGAGATCAACGCCTGCATGAAGGCTTTTCCTTGCGACGAAACGCAGGAATACGAGGCCCTTGTTACTGTTTTTGACCAATCTCTAGTCTCGGAGGGATTTGATCTGACACAGTACAAGTTTTTGAGAAAGAAGGAGGAGATTAAGAGAAACAATGCAACAGGCCTAGACGCTCAGTGTGAACTGGCGGTGGCCACACTCATTTCATATTTTTCAATCTCATGGATACCAGCATCTCTGCACTGGTACTCTCATAGGATTTGAAATCTTTGAGACAGTGGCGATGAGTTTGAGGAGTGCTGTTGGCTTGGCGGCGACCCTTACGGAGGTAGTTTCCTCCTATGGGCTATTCTATGGCCGCAAGTCGATCATCCTCTATTTCTTTTCGGCGTTACACACAGTTAACCCGAGCAAGCTTACTCAGCTCATACAACAATGCTCGACGTTTAGCTCAGTGAAGTCCAAGAACTTCCTCGAGACACACGTGTTCGAAAATACGGTTCAAAGCGTTGCTCCGTCAGCACTGTTTCAAGAAGTGATGAGTGCATGCTCAAACATGGACTCGCTCACGGAGGCACATACGGCACAGGCAGGCGGTGTACCTGTTGGCGCACAAGCCACGTACACAAACAGAGTTGCCGGTTGGAAGAGACAGAGAGAGCCAGACCTGAAGACCGCATGTTGGAGGTGGTTCGCGGGCTTGCAGTGTAAGGCACAGATGGAGAACAGAGACTGCTCTTTCAATCATGATAGGCAGAACCCAACAGCAAGGGCAAATTTTCTGAGCAGGACGGAAGGCAAGGAACCGGGCCTTTTCAATATGCTTCAGATTGCCGCTGTGAACGAAGGCTGGTATGCCAATATGTGTGATGATGAGGAGTTACGAGAGGCAATCATTACCTACATGAAGAGGATGAAGGAGAAGAAGGAGGAAAGGGAGAGACAAAAGAACTTAAAGGCCTCTCAAAGAGGACGAGAAGGAGGAGCAGGAGCAGGAGGACGAGGAGGAGGAGGAGGAGGACGAGGACGAGGAACATGGAGAGGAGCCTCGAGGTGGCAGGGAACCCCTCAGAGAGGAAGAGGAGGAGGTCGGGGATATACCCCTTATGGAGGGAGAGCTGTTCGAGCTCCAGCCCCCCACCCAGAGGAGGAGGAGGCTCGTGGGCAAGCTCCAACCCAAATTTCGGTCGAGCTCAGGCCTGCAACACTGCCTCGGAGACCGATACGTCATCCTACCCGGACACTACTCAAGGTAATCGTTTCGAGGTGGTGGAATGACTGGAGGGGGAAGAAGAGAGGAAGGAGAAGACTGTGAAGTTTAACCCTAAAGTCACAGTGCTTTCTAATGCTGTTGTGCAGACTGGGCCAACGCTTCCTCTATGTGAAAACAAAGATGTGGGTACACAGAGACTGCAGCCCCAAGGTAGTCTCATACCCGTTCATACAGCACGGTTACCAATGATAACTGATGCAAATAGGAAGGCGAGACTTGCGATGGAGGCGAGGAGGCCAATGGCAGACGTATTGCCTCGGCCAAGCAAACAACCACGAACAGACTCAATGTCCACGGTCGCGGCGGGTGGCGAGCAAAAAGACAATGTGTGTACTCAAGTACCACAAGACAATGTCGCTCAAATAGTAAACGCACCAGTACCGCAGAATAATAAAAATGTTAATGAGGTGAAGCAGGAGGAGAAGAAGGAGGAGTTGAAAAACTTCGAGACAAGACTCCAAAATTTGGAACGTAAAGTTCTTGTTCTCGCAGTCAATATACACTGGCCCGATGCTCTGTGTTATACGGAACTTTATCGTGAAACATTGAAGACAATATTAAAAGTTGGTAATGATACGATGGCGAATATTAATATTGTCGGCAGGAAGTTTTTTAATCGATACCGGGACTGGGTGGACGGAAATATGAAAAAGTCAACGGGCACTCTCAAAGGAGTGAGCAGCCGGACGGATATCACGGGAATCATCACACTGACCTTTAAATTGAAATCCGCACGAGTATACCGTATGGACCTCTATGTCGTCCCCGGTTACCACGGGTCAATATTACTATCGTATGACCAATTGGCTACGATGGGGGCTGTGATTGATTGCGCCGCACGGCGAGTGATATATGGAGTAAAAAGAGGAGAAGAGAACGATATTGATCCCTTCAACGCTACTGACTCTTATGAGGCTTATGAGCTGAGTCTAGCGACGGATCACAAAAAGATGGCCATCGCACATGAGGCACTTGAGGTGTACGTTCACCCCCATGTCGTAAGACCGGATGAACTGTCCTGGACCGACAATTGGGAATCCCAAGTGTGCACTGTCACAGTTCCGACATGCCATTGGGACAAAAAGTCTATTGATGACTTAATCGAGAAGCGAAAGGAGGAGATTATATGTGTCGCACAAAGAAGCCCGTCGTCGGCGAGATTCGCGGAAGGAGTAGGAACAGATGTCCATGTTACTAACGGATACTGTTTCCATGCGAAAGTAGGAGAAGAAAAAAGGGAGGAGTTTGTACCAAGGAGAACGGGGCGAATCCCGGATACTCCACCAGAAACTATTAAAAGTTTTATTACTGATTTCTGGGGTGACGAGCCCACGTGGCCGCGTTCACTGTCTGAAGTGAAGAAATGCTTACGGACTTTATTCGAAAATAATAAGCCGTATACTATTATCCTGCCATATAATGAGAAGGCGATATGGGCGCAGGAAATAAGGGACCGGCTTATTGATCATCCTATACCGGTACCCTCTCGCAAGCAACAGCTAGTGGTGGCTTGTCGTATGGGAACTCGTGAGCAGAGCAGTGCATACAAGCGGAAGCTCAGAGACCTCGACAAGTTGAAATTGATACCGCAAGCATTCACATGCTTTGATGGTTTTTACACCCGTAAAGCTCCTTTGCAATACGCGAGACTCATTGACATGCTGGTGGAGCTCGGTAAAGATGATGAGCCGGACACGGTCACGTATGAAAAGACGGGCCTAGATGATGTCTCGGAAGAGGACTTAGGCTTGGAGGAGGACAGAGAACCCCTCAAGCAGCATAAGCAGATGTCTGATGAAGATTTTCAAGAGGCGGCGCGGAAAATATTGGAAGAAGGAGTAGGCACGGAGAAGGAGAAGGAGCTTTTAAAAGCCAAATTAGAGGCGAACAAGGAAATTTTTTACCCTCCACATGCAGGTGGTGTCAAGCCTGAAGATTTCACTGCGGTTATTTACAAAATACCGGGTGCGGAGCCGTCACCGGCACCACGAAGGGCGAATTTGAGTATACATGAGGCGAAGATAGCGGAGGAGCTAGCAAGACAGCTGCTCAATGAGGACTTTATTGAGAGATCAACATCCTCAATAGTCTCACAACCGAGAATAGTGCCGAAGCCAGGAGGAGAATGGCGCCTGACAGATAACTATGCTCGTGTTAACAAGGTGCTGGAGGAAGAGAGAAATCATGTCCCGACATTAGAAGAAGGAAGGAGAGTACTGCGGAATGCAAAATTCTATTCGGTCATTGACCTTAAGAATGGCTTCTGGCAGATACCACTGGAGGAAAAGTCCAGATGGCTGACGGCGTTTGTGGTGGGTATGGAAATATATCAATGGAAAGTGCTTCCGATGGGCCTCAAGCAAGCCCCAGGACTTTTCCAGAAGGCGATGCAGAAGATGTTGAGCAGTCAGTACGATGATTTGTCTGACGGTGGCTTTATGAGAAGGCGGGGACAGAAGGCGGGAGAATATGCATTTTGCTATATCGATGACATTATCGTATACTCTAACACAATGGAGGAGCATATCGATCATTTGTCCGATATATTCAGGCGCATCGGAGCTTTTGGCCTGAAGTGCAATCTAAAGAAGTGTCAACTTGCCAAGACGAGTGTGACATACTTAGGGTACGAGATCTCCCATAATCGAGTCTCGATATCCAAAGAGAAGAGGGAGGAGATTATGAATCGACCGATACCGAAGAACCGCACTGAATTGCACTCATTCCTTGCGATGGCGCAATACTATAGCCAGTTTATACCCGATTGGGGTGCAACACGGGCTAAAGTGGAGAAAATGATAGATTTTGGAGACTTTGAGAAGTGGGGCGAAGAGGCTTTGCAAGCGTTTCATGCGCTCAAAGATCTCATTTACAAAGACCCGAAAGACGGAGGACTGGTGTTAACGATGCCCGACTTTACGAAACAATTCGTAGTCGATACAGACGCATCTAAGTTTGCGATTGGGGCTGTATTACAACAAGAGGATGAGGAGAAGAAATTACGCCCAATCATGTTTATTAGTAGGAAGTTGTGTGCGGCGGAGAGAAACTATTGCACAAGGCAAAGAGAGGCGTTGGCGGTAGTATGGGCCCTCAAGAGGCTCAGAGAGTATTTGTGGGGAGGACCTCAATTTACTGTCAGAACTGATCATCATAACCTGTTATGGTTGATGAATCATGAACAGACGGGACGGCTGGCGCGGTGGCAAGCGTTCTTGTCTTGTTTCGATTTTACAATGGTCCATCTACCGGGAAAGCGAAATGTGGTCGCTGATAGCCTCTCTAGGCTAGAGTTTAACTCAGAAGTATCGGCGTTGGTGTCCACGGTGGAGATGGAAGACTTGTCCACTGACAAGGTGTATGAGGTCAGCCACATTGAGGCGATGGAGATGGCGAGTGGAGTCCGATATGACCGCACAGGTCTACGGTACAGTCCACAAGGCCCGGATCACGGGATATGTTGTGAGCTACATACCCAAGAGGACGCTGAGTGGTCCTATGAGGTATATGAGAATGCGAAGGCGAACATAAGAGAGGAAGAGGAGACGCAGGAAGTTTATGCGGAGCCTCCTCAAGAGCGGAGAAGTGACCTAGACGATGACCCGGAAAGAATCGGGGTACGGCTAGAAGATGGTACTATCCATATAGCCTCGCCTACCGCATGGAGGCAACAGCAGGCTCAAGATCCGGAGTTTAAAGAACTGATACAGTTATATCAGAACCCGGATGAGCTACGGATGACGAAAGCGATCAAAGATCATATGAAGGAGATGGGATGGAGAGATGGTCTACTGTGGTACAAGGGCCTTCACGGTCGCTATGCATCACAGCCGGACAAATGGACCCTTTGGGTACCGGAGAGTCTGAGACGATTTATATTTGTCGCAGCCCACAATTGCCCACTTTTGGCGCATCCGGGTCGACAACGAACTCATATATATGTAGGCGGTGGATGCATGCATCCCGTGCAAGATAAATAAAACACCACTGAAGGCAAATTTCGGCCTGATTGGCGAATTTCCTCTTCATGCGGGGATGTTTGAGTTTATACACATTGATCATGTGGGACCTTTCCCAGAATCGAAGGATGGTTACAAATACCTCCTTACGGCTATTGACAGAGCCACCAACTATGTGTGGATCATCCCTGTCAAAGACGTTACCGGCAAGACGACGGCCGAGGCGCTGATCGATAGGATCATCTCACAGATCGGAGTACCAAGAAAGATATGTTCTGATCGAGGCTCGGACTTTAATAACGAGGTCATCGACAAACTATCTAAGTATTACGGGATGAAATGGCAATATGTTACTGCCTATAACCCGCGAGCAAATGGGAAAATCGAGCGGGTACACAGACCCCTCAAAGCCTCGCTAAAGATGTATTGCACGAAGAAGGAGAATCAAAGAGCATGGGTCGAGGCAGCACCATCATTTGCGTTTGCAATGAACTGTCTACCCTCTACGGCGTTAGAAGGCTCGAAGAGCTCAATCTCGCCATATCAGTTAGTATATGGGCGTGAGCCTGATATCCCGACTTCGCTCCTTCACCCAAAAGACACTTGGGCGGATGCGGATGAGTTGTTTGGGATGAGACTTAGAGTGAAGATGGAGGCGGAACAAATAGTCAGGGCGCATAGAGAGGCGGAGCGCCGAAAGACTGATGCTGAAGGGGTGCGACAAGCGCACTTGGATCAGATCAAGTTCCAGGTCGGGGATATTGTACTATTGTACCATCCTCAAGTCCCGAAGGGAGTCAGCTCTAAGCTGTTCACTCACTGGAAAGGACCTTATCAGATTATGGAACAGACGGGATCTCTGAATTACAAGATCAGGGGTAGAGGGAAGGTGCAAATTGTGAATGTAAGAAGGCTGATTAAGTATGATCCCTTCTTACTGGAAGATGAATCCGTTGAGGAGGCGTTAAAACGGATGAAGGATGATTTCAAAGAGGTGCAGCCCATCCACAAGGAGGCTGGCATAGACCAAGACGATGCTTATCGGGCACCGATAGCTGAGAAGGAGGAGAGTGAGGTGGACAGCAAGGAGAAGACTGACCGCATAAGCGCGGTGGGGACTCAGTCCAAGTCTCCGCGAGAGCATAGCGGAAAGAAGGAGAAGATCACAGAGGCGCAGCTAAGGAGAGCGCGGAATGATCTTATCAACGACCAACCGAGGAAGGCGATGAGGTCGATGAGATCAAAGGACGTCCACCAGGAGGAGGAGGGGACGGACACAGACCCAAACGCGGGCAACGTTGAGATTGTCCATGAGCGATGGAAGGAAGGCGATGCGATAGCAACCATCGCATGGGTGAAAAATGTTTTCTATCTGATGAGACCAGCGGAACAACATGTCGCTGATGACACTCTCTCAGACTTATACTTGATGCGGGTCGTGGCGGTCCCACGACAGATGCGTGTCACACGGACACTCAAAATATCATCAGCCGCAAAAGATAGTACAACCGATACTCCAGTTCTGGAGAAGTATGGACCCGGTTGAGGATCCAAAGGCAAGACATTATCTGCCAGTATATAAAGACGCAAAAAGTCTCGAGACATGGGATGATACAATTACTCCCAGAGACAAGGATTACACTGCGTGGACCATTCAGACACTGCCAAGAGGAGTGCTTGATGTCCCTTTTGAATTATCGTTGGGCGGAATCCCTAATAAGATCTGGGACATTCTCGAACAGTCAAAGTTCGATCTGACTTTTGTTGGTGGTCCTCCACCAGGCAAAGAAATCCGCGCCAGACGACGAAGGCAGTGACAAAGAAACTATTTTTCTTTATGCGTCTCAAATAAACTGATTGATTGCCCACGGCGTATCATGATTTGATCATGCATCATCAGTTATCAATATGAATATTAAAAAGACTCAGTGATATAACTTGGCATTCGATCGCAACATACGAGTGCGAAAGGTCGATCGACGATGATACTACACCGTATACGGGGATCGCTAGTGTATTGAGCGATGGTGTTCCCGGGTATGACCCTTTCCAAGTCCTGGGATGATGTTCTCGAAAATGAAATGTTCTCTGAAACTTTCATTAAATTATTTTTACGATAGATTATATACTGTCGTA
The DNA here is from genome assembly GCA_019918135.1 of Paulinella micropora. NCBI lineage: Eukaryota > Cercozoa > Imbricatea > Euglyphida > Paulinellidae > Paulinella > Paulinella micropora. The sequence goes on along the minus strand of WBZZ01003089.1, from coordinate 30,675 downwards.
CCTGAGCACGGTCAATCTCTACTTGTGTCGGTATATCGCAGGGTCGGGTACATACACCTCGACTTCGGATATAGCTATTAGGACTGGCCCCCTAATACTATATCATAGGATATCCGCCTTATACAAGGGTATGTTATTAAAAAAGACAATGTACTTACGATCTCCCTGTGAATAATAATAATAATAATAATAATAATAATAATAATAAGAAGAAGAAGAAGGAGATCAAGGGGGGAATACAGCACCACTTTGTTTGTATTTTTTTTATTAATAGTACGTTTGTTCTTGACATACTGCCGAAAAAAAAAAGAAAAAAAATTTAGGGGAAGGAGTTCAAAATTTACAAGAAAGGCTAGAGAATCCGCTTTGACGTGCCGTATGAGGATATATTTATCGTCTTTTAGCGTCTATCCGTGGGTCGATGCGCTGTGTGGCATGACTCCATAGCGCATACTATTTGCAGAAAGAAATCAGAAGGTGTATGACGAAAATGCTATTTCCATCATAAAATCGGGAGGGGGTACTGTAGGCATCACCCCCGGATAGCCGCCGGTAAAAAGTACCTTTTCCTGGTGACAGGTGCACCAGCTTGTTTTTCAGTATTATTTGTCCGGATTGGACCTGATGCCATTTTATTCCTGGTCTGTTGCCGTTTTCCTTTTTGGCTTCACTGAGCTATTAATATAACGAGACATCATTCTCATCTTTTGAGGACTGTGTTTGGTTGTATTACCGACTTTTTACGAGCTATCGTTGGGGGCATTACAAATAACAATAATAATAATAATAATAATAATAATAATAATAATAATAATAATAATAATAATAATAATATTAATAATAATAATAGTGCTTCTCTGTCAATGGCTGATGCATTTCTGCACATGCGCCTCCATCGTCTCACCCATGAGGGGAGTACGAAGAATTGACGATAGGCTGTAATGACACCCCCGCAAGGGCAGTTCCAACACTTCCAGACGGGCCGGTATGTTCAATGAAAATACTGGTCCAGACGGATCTGTATGTTCAATAAAAATACTGGTGGCACCGACGGGAATCGAACTGGCGACAGGGCCCAGATGGTAGAACTTGACCACTGGGCTATCACGGTGACCAAAATAATAATATTAATAATAATAGTGCTTCTCTGTCAATGGCTGATGCATTTCTGCACATGCGCCTCCATCGTCTCACCCGTGAGGGGAGTACGAAGAATTGACGATAAGCTCTAATGACACCCCCGCAAGGGCAGTTCCAACACTTCCAGACGGGCCGGTATGTTCAATGAAAATACTGGTCCAGACGGATCGGTATGTTCAATGAAAATACTGGTGGCACCGACGGGAATCGAACTGGCGACAGGGCCCAGATGGTAGAACTTGACCACTGGGCTATCACGGTGTCCAAATAATAATAATAATAATAATAATAGTGCTTCTCTGTCAATGGCTGATGCATTTCTGCACATGCGCCTCCATCGTCTCACCCGTGAGGGGAGTACGAAGAATTGACGATAAGCTCTAATGACACCCCCGCAAGGGCAGTTCCAACACTTCCAGACGGGCCGGTATGTTCAATGAAAATACTGGTCCAGAAATAGACCGGTATGTTCAATGAAAATACTGGTGGCACCGACGGGAATCGAACTGGCGACAGGGCCCAGATGGTAGAACTTGACCACTGGGCTATCACGGTGTCCAATAATAATAATAATAATAATAATAATAATAATAATAATAATAATGTATCTCCTGCCAATTGCTGAGCCAAAAGGCCATGTGCATCCAGTCCTCCATTCCATAAGGAAAGTCTCCACACCAATCGGTGGAATAAAGGAAGTGACGGCATAGAACATTACTCTAGGAGCTTTATACCAATTAGCCCATGGAAAGGGACCGATGGCCTATGTACTCCCTAATAATAATAATAATAATAATAATAATAATAATAATAATAATAATAATAGTGCTTCTCTGTCAATGGCTGATGCAAATCTGCACATGCGCCTCCATCGTCTCACCCGTGAGGGGAGTACGAAGAATTGACGATAAGCTCTAATGACACCCCCGCAAGGGCAGTTCCAACACTTCCAGACGGGCCGGTATGTTCAATGAAAATACTGGTCCAGACGGATCGGTATGTTCAATGAAAATACTGGTCCAGACGGATCGGTATGTTCAATGAAAATACTGGTGGCACCGACGGGAATCGAACTGGCGACAGGGCCCAGATGGTAGAACTTGACCACTGGGCTATCACGGTGTCCATAATAATAATAATAATAATAATAATAATAATAATAATAATAATAATAATAATAATAATAATAATAATAATAATAATAATAATAATAATAATAATAGTGCTTCTCTGTCAATGGCTGATGCATTTCTGCACATGCGCCTCCATCGTCTCACCCGTGAGGGGAGTACGAAGAATTGACGATAAGCTCTAATGACACCCCCGCAAGGGCAGTTCCAACACTTCCAGACGGGCCGGTATGTTCAATGAAAATACTGGTCCAGAAATAGACCGGTATGTTCAATGAAAATACTGGTGGCACCGACGGGAATCGAACTGGCGACAGGGCCCAGATGGTAGAACTTGACCACTGGGCTATCACGGTGTCCAAATAATAATAATAATAATAATAATAGTGTATCTCCTGCCAATTGCTGAGCCAAAAGGCCATGTGCATCCAGTCCTCCATTCCATAAGGAAAGTCTCCACACCAATCGGTGGAATAAAGGAAGTGACGGCATAGAACATTACTCTAGGAGCTTTATACCAATCAGCCCATGGAAAGGACCGATGGCCTATGTACTCCCTAAATAATAATAATAATAATAATAATAGTGCTTCTCTGTCAATGGCTGATGCATTTCTGCACATGCGCCTCCATCGTCTCACCCGTGAGGGGAGTACGAAGAATTGACGATAAGCTCTGATGACACCCCCGCAAGTGCAGAATAATAATAATAATAATAATAATAATAAATAATAATAATAATAATAATAATAATAATAATAATAATAATAATAATAAAATAAAATAAAAAAAACTGTTTTTTTCTATCGTATCTTTCTCATTAAAACTTACTTACTGTTAAAAAAAATTAAACCTAGCTTACTGTAAAATTTTTTTTTCTCTCGTCTCTTTCTCATTAAACCTTGCTTACTGGTTTTTTTTAAATTAATAAAATTTAAAAAAAAATCTAGTCTTTTTCTCATTAAACCTTACTTACAGTAAAAAAAAGAAAGAAAAATTTTTTAAGAATACCTTAGCATCTCTTCCTTTCCTCATTTTTCCTCATCGTATCCTTGCGGTTGCCTGTTTTTGCCTGCTTGTTATGCCGGCCCACTCGGTATATAATGGCAATACTTACCGTTCCGGTCTGCCGGTTATCCTTGGTCTGGAGATTACGGAGTCCCTACTTTAGGTATTCCTCAGTCTTCATATCGTTAGTAACAGTTATCTGTTTATTAAATATCCTACTATCGTAACAATCTGGAGTCGCTAATAAAATAAACTGGATATGGAAATTTTCCTCGGTTTCTCGGAAATTTTCGTTTGAAAAGAGCCATCGAGAGAAAAATGGGGGAGATGGGAATTTTACTGATGCGCTTCCTGGTGCTATATGTTTTTGCTTGAGATGTTTTGGGTCTAGTGGCATACAAACAGGTACGGGCAATGATTTTCTTGAGTTGTAGGGCTACTTATAATCTGTTTGTGAGTGGTGCTTGGGTTTGACATACAGAGGTTTTGGGTCTGACAGCTAGCATCTCAAAGGTGGGGAATGTGGGTTTTCATGGGATGTGGGTGCCTGGTTCGAGTTTCTAGATGTGTCGATATGTAAAGGAGGCCATGAGACATGATACTGTGGGAAGAGGATGTGGTTTTCGGTCTGTTTGGGGATGGGGCGTGGGTTGCAGGACACACAGCTTCGGGTCAGGGACACTCTCTCTCGCAGAACATGGGGAAATTTATGAGAAATTGTTATGATATATAAGTTCGCGTTGCTTTATCATGGGTTGATACTTTATGGTGTTTTTGATGGATTTTGGGGAGGCTGAGGGTACATATAACATGAGAACTTGGGGTTGGGAGGTACAGAAACTGACACAGAAACGGAAGGATTTTGTCGAGGGGAGACGTTTTCGGGACTGGGGAAGCCGAAGGGCAAAGGGGCACGCAAGGGGAAGGATAATGGGGAACGAATTTGTCGGAATTGGCAAGAAAGGAGGGTGGGAACGAACACGGTTTGGGGACGGGACATGTCGGTAGGTCAAAGGGCGTCAGGGGGGGGACGCTTGCAAAGAGGAAGGAAGCAGGTGGGTTCCCAGTCAAGGGAGTATGAAAAGGTGTCGGGATCTGCAAGGGGAACTTGAAAGGGACGTGAAATTCACAGGTTAAGAAGGGTTTTGGACGGGGGTAAGTGGACGCCATCATGGCGCAAAAAGGGGGCGACAAAAGAGTCGGGTATAGCGGATAGAAGGCGACGAAAACACGCCAACTCAAAGGGAGAAATTCTGGGGCTCGTTGCGGGCTTTTTATAAAAGATGAACTACTGCCGGTGTCAACCATATCATGCACTTGCTGGCGGCATATATGGATGGGAAGCACACATACAGGGGAGATGCGTAAGGGAATATGGGGGGAATTAGAAGGAGCTTGGGGAAGGGGAAAATGAAGGGTGAGGAACTTGAAGGGGAAGTTGAAGGGAAACTGGAAGGGGCAATACAGCTTGGGACACCTCTAGTGGACAGGACTTGGGGGGTTATAGGATGTAGGGGGACATAATGCGGAAGGGATAATGGAACATTATGCAATACTTTAGGTACGTGACACGGTTATGTCTTCGAACGAGCTGGGAGAGGGAGGGGGCAAGGAGGAGAGAGTGGAGGCGCCTGGTAGAGATCCAGAGAGGGAGGTGAAGAACAGGGGCATGTCATCGTTGGGATCCGCGCTTTCGGTCACGGACATACACATACACAAACACACCAACACACAAATAATACGTACATACACACTCACATACAAAGACACTACACACACAACAAAGAAATACACGAAGACAAACACAAACACACCAAGACACACACGCACACACTCACGCCTACAGACACCGACACACATACACACCAGAAGACACACATACCCACATAATACATACGTACATATGTTAAATAGATACATGCACACACTTACACAAACACCAACACACACACACACACACACACACACACACACACAAACACAAACACACACACATACACACACTTAAGCCCACACACACACACACACACACACACACACACTCAACTCACACACAAACACAAACACTCACACACAAACACCAACAAATACAGACACACACACACACACACCATACATACATACGTGCAGAATACACATACAACACAAACACCAACAAATACAGACACACACACACACACCATACATACATACATGCAGAATACACATACACACATATTAAATAATACATACACACACACACGCACACGCACACACACTCATGCACACAAACACAAACACAAAGACACAAACACAAACACACAGACACAAACACACACACACAAACACAATACATACATACATACATACAATAAATGCATGCAAGACATACATACAAGACATACATTTTTGTATTCTGTATATTCCTAATTATATATATAATTCCTCTGTATATTCAGTTTTTTTTTTGTTGTAAAGACTGTTGCTTGCTCTGTGGTTGGCTAGAATCAGATTTGAGACGACGACCAGCGCGCAGGCCCGGACCAACAGGAAGCAGCGCAACATCGGGAACCTGGCGAAGGCAGCTCGCGGACCTTGCCCGGTCGCCTGCCGTTCGCAGTGCAGCAGGAACAGCTGTAAAGCGCACGCGCGTGCCTCGCGCGAGTACCTGCACTGGCCTCTGAACAGGCGCAGGACGGGGACTCGAGGGCTTTGGCCGATGCGTTGGTCCGGCCTTGCCGGAAACCAGAGCCAGACCAGAAATATGTACATATGTATGTATGTATTGCGTGGGTGTGTCTGTGTGTGTGTGTGTGTGTCTGCGAGGGTGTGCGTGTATGTGTGTATGCATGTGTGTGTCTGTGTATGTGTGTATGTGTGTGGGCGCGCCGCGCGCGCGTGCGCGCGCGTGTGTGTGTGTGTGTGTGTGTGTGTGTGTTTGTGTGTGGGCTGCAGGAGCGTCCAGCTGTGCTCTGCTGCTATCCTACCTTGTGCACATCCAGCTGTGCTGCTCCTTACCTCGTGCCACATGCCTGGATAGCGACCCGCCGGTAGCGCCTATGAGTTCGATCATGCCAGACAAGCAGCCGGCCGATGGTTCCTGCCTCCTGCTTGTGCTATCTTCCGTCAGAGCTAGTGCCTCTCCCTCTGGCGCGTACACTCACGCCGCTGCGGACTGCAAGTATCTGAAGAAAAAAGCATGTTCTGCCAATGTGTATTGTTCTTAATTTTGTTTGTCAACTGTGCTAGGCTTTGCAAATACCCCGCTACAGCTACTCCTTCCATCGTATGGTTCGCGCCCTGTCCCTCGCGCTACTCAATTTAGGCTATGGCTGACGTCGGAGACCACGACTACCAGTGGCATAAGACGAGACGCAGCATGCAGGTAAGTCGGTTAGTCGGCTGTAGCACCCCGCCCAACCCCCCCCCCCCCCCCCCGGTCCGTCCGTCCGAAAGAAAAGAAAGAACAAACAACAGAGTTCCAGGAGATCTTGATAAAAATTACGTCAAAGAATGAGGTAGTTAAAAAAATTCAGTGAAAAGCAAAGATATTTAAATAAATGTTTGAGGTTGATCACTATCAAGTGGAAAATGCTCTGGAACGTAATCATGCTATGAAAATTTGTTGCCGGAGCCAGGAAGTATTACTAATATTATACAGCCTAGGAAATTCAAGTGTCAAATTCAACAATCAAATTCACATTTACAATCAGAATTAAAATTAGTGCAATTCAACGGTAGCATCAGTGTAATAATATTATTGAGTTAAACTTGTATTGAGAACCAGGGTAGGTAATAACTTTAGCTCTTAACCGGGCGAGCGCTACATTTGTGGATCATTGCCACAAATGTGGCAGTGTTTTTCAAACTGAATAAAGTCATCATTCGAGTCTCAACGTAATAATACTGAAATAAGCTTGATATAAATATTTCAAGATATGCTGGAGTATATTAATATCGATACTACGTCAAGGTACGGAGGTAAAATCTCAAGTTATCGGCCGGAAGTGACTTAGGTATAAGAGTTGAAGACGTCTCATGTTATCAAAAATAGGTGCCAGTTGAACGCGAGGATCCTAGTCATGGCCACAAATTTGGTAGTGTTTTTCAAACTGAATACAATCATTTCTCAACGTAGTAATACTGAAATAAGTTGGATATTAATATTTCAAGACATGCTCTATCGATACGTCAAGGTACGGAGGTAAAGATTCTTATCGGGAAGTGACTTAGTTATGTTATCAAAAAATAAAATCGTCGCTCCAGCGCGAGCCAGGATGCACCCACTTAATGGTTGATTAAAATGACCTTTGACGTTATTATTGACGAGCGGTTTTTTTTCATAGTTCGCTTAAATATGACAGAAGTAATTCAATGATTACAAACAAAGTACTGCTAATATTGCCACATTTGTGGCTTAAAACCTTTACTAATCCACAAGATCCACAAATGTCGTTTTAAACCACAAATGTGGATTGCCCGGTTAAGGGTTAGAACAGCAACCGTGCCGGACCCTGACTGGTATTAAATTACGACTCTGTCGTAGCCGCGGGGGGGGGGGGGGGGGGGGGGCTCAGTTAGTCATGAAGGCGCTTGGGCTGCTGACAATTCTCACAGCTGTGTTGGAGTGCCAGGTGGCGGGGGCGAAAGAAAGTTACAGAGAACGCGGAGGCGTGGGAGGTGAGCGTCGAGGCGGAGGCGACGGAGGGGGAAAGGACGGGAGGTGCGGGAGTTTGGGCTGCAGGCTGGACCTAGCACACCGGGCACACACCAGCCACAGCAGCGCGGCCAGGAGCTAGCTAGCTAAGTGTACATGTCGGCGGATAAAATAGACCAGCAGACAAGCAGACAGACAGAAAGAAAAACAGGCAGCTGAGAGATAGTCGCAAGCCTCAGGGCAAGCGCGCAGGTCTGCTTGCATGGCCTCGCAGCACAGCCCGGTGAACTGACAACAAGACAGACAAGCACCAACATCAGGTACATACATGTAGACAACTCTGCAGCCGCATTGCAAACATGCACACAGACGCGCCTACTTTCGTGCATGTATATAACACACAAGCAACCCGGCCGCCCTGATATCCAGGGAAAGCCCCGGGAGAGGGGGGGGGGGAGGGGCAGAAAACTTTGTTACTTCATTTTTTGTGGAATGCCGGGGGGGAGGGGGGGGGGGGCAGAAAAAAATTGTTCCATGATTTTTGGGGAAAGCCCGGGAGGGGGGAGGGGGGGGGTGGGTGGGAATGGTGTCAGGGAAAAAAAAATCACGAGCGAAAAAGAAAATGTGGTTCGGCCGCTGACCCGGCGATTTTGGCGCGCGCATCGTGCACAAGGGGGGAGAGGGGGAGTTTCGACTTGTTGTTTGGAAAATTTTAATCCCCCTCCCCCACCCTCCCTGCCTTCCCCAGAAGTCCGGGTGAAAACTTCCTTGGCGGCCGGAATTTTTTTTTAATTTGTACAGGCGGGGTGGCGGGCGGCACGTGAACCTTCCCGCCAACAGCGGGGATGACAGGTGGCGCGTGAAAAATCCAACCGTTCCCATGCATGCAAGATTCGTTAAAATTCCTTTCACGCCAATTAGTCCGTTTCTTCTGGGGTGACTAAGGCGAATGGTAGCAGAGAGAAAAAAAAACCACCACGAGCGCAAGAAATTGTTTGGTCGCTAACCCGTCGAATTCAGCGCCCTATCCTTGCATAACTATTTCGCGCGAAAGGAATTTTACCGAATCTTGCGTGCGTTGGGTTTTTCAGATACAACAAAAAATTCTCGTCGGCCGCCAAGGAAGTTTTCCCCCGAAGTTGGGCGAAGGCCGGGGGGAGGGAGGGGGGGGGGGGAGGGAGAGAAAAATTTGTTTCCCCGATTTTTGGGGGAAGGCCGTTGGGGGTTGGGGGGGCGGAAAAACTCAGACCCCCGAATTCTCCCATTTCCCGAGGGGTGGGGGGGAGATGGTGTGAGGGGACAAAAATCACGAAGAGCGAAGAAGAAAATATCGTTTGGCCGCTGACCCGGCGACTTAGGCGAGCTGGTCGTGCGCAACGGACTGTTTGGCGTGAAGGCATTTAACCGAATCTTGCGTGGATTGGGATGTTTGGATTTTTCACGCGCCACCTGTCACCCCCGCTGTTGGCGGCAATTTTCACGTGCCACCCGCCACCCCGACCATAGAAAAAAAAAATGTTCGTCCTCGCCCTCCAAATTTTTCTCCTGGATTTTTTGGGGAGGGCCGGGGGGGGGGGGGCAGAAAATTTTGTTCTTGATTTTTTGGGGAGGGCCGGGGGGGGGGGGGCCAGAAAGATTTGTTCCTTGATTTTTGGTGGAGGGCCCGGGGAGGGGGGGGAACAGAAAAATTTGTTCCTTGATTTTTGGAGGAGGGCCGGGGGGGGGGGAGGATGGTGTCAGGGGGAGCGAAAAAGTCGAATTTAGCGCCCTATCCGTGCATAACTATTTCGCGCGAAAGAAATTTTACCGAATATTGCGTGCGTTGGGTTTTTCAGATAGAACAAAATATTCTCGTCGGCCGCCAAGGAAGTTTTCCCCCGAAGTTGGGTGAAGGCCGGGGGGAGGGGGGGAGGAGGGGGGGGGGGCCGCAAAAAATTCAGACCCCCAAATTCTCCCATTCCCCGAGGGGGAAGGGGGGGGAAGGAGGGGAGGGGGGGGGGGGCGCAAAAAATTCAGACCCCCAAATTCTCCCATTCCCCGAGGGGGGAAAAAATTGGCGGCCGATGAGGAATTTTTGTTTTCTTAGGTAGGCGGGGTGGCGGGTTGCACATGAAAAATCCCACCAACAGCGGGGCTGATGGCGCGTGAAAAATCCAACCGTCCCATGCACTGGCGCAAGATTCGGTAACATTCCTTTCACGCCAGATAGTCCGAAGTGAACGATTCGCGCGCCAAAATCACCGGGTCAGCGGCCAAGCAATTCTTTTTTTTTTCGCTCGTCGTGATTTTTTTTCGGTTCCCCTGGCACCATTTCAACCCCAACCCCACCCCCGGGGCCTGGGAGAATTTGGGTGTTTGATTTTGTTCCTGCCTGAGGTTCTGCTGTGGACGTGTGTCCGCTGTTTGTGTGGTCGTCCTGGAAAGGGGAGTGGGGGTGGGGGAGATGGTGTCTGGGGGAAAAAAATCACGAGCGAAAAAGAAAAAAATGTAGTTTGGCCGCTGACCCGGCGATTTTGGCGAGCTGGTCGTACAATGGACTGTTTGGCGTGAAAGGAATTTAACGGAATCTTGCGTGCATTGGGACGGTTGGATTTTTCATGTGCCACCTGTCACCCCCGCTGTTGGCGGGATTTTGCACAGGCCACCCGCCACCCTGTCCATATAAAAAAAAAAAAAAAAAAAAAAAAAAAAAAAAAAAAAAAATTCGTCCTCGGCCGCCAAAAAATTATTTCCCCGGAAGGCCCCCCCGGGGGGAACGGGGGGGATGGGGGGCAGAAAAAAGTGGTTACTTGATTTTTTGGGGAAGGCCGGGGGGGGGGCGGGGGGTGCAGAAAAAATTGTTCCTCGATTTTTTTTGGGGGGGGGGGGGAGGGGCAACAAAAGAATTTCCCGATCAGATGCCTTCCCTCCCCCTCCCCGCCCCCCCCACGGGGAACTTCGAGGAGGGAAAAGAAAGAACAAAATCCCACGACGAGCGAAGAAAAATTTCGTGGAACCGCCGACCCTGCAAATTTACGCGCAAAAAAAGTTTACCGAATCATACGTGAATTAGCAAGGTCGAATTTTTACGTGCCGCTGGCCACCCGCTTCGCTAAAAGAAAAAATCTTCTTTTCATCCTGGTCAATCATTTTCTTTGTCCCATTCCTCCCCCATTCCCTCCCGACTCCTGTTCCCCCCTCGCTCTTTTTGCTTTCGGCCTGCCCCTCATCTTCTCTTGCCCCCACCCCCCCCCCCCCCCCAACCCCGCCCTGTCTTTGTTTTTTCCCTCTCCCAACCAGTCCATATCACACTCCCCTCGGCAGTCTGATAAAGAGACAGAGATACAAAGAGAGACAGGCGGCGGTGTACCTTCCCTTGATTAACCGTGGTCGTAACTTAAAACTTGTAATGAGAAATCAGAAGATGTACATGTAGACAAGACTATAAGAAACTTGTAAATATGAGAAATGAGAAGATGTACATGTAGAAAAGAACGTCAGATCGATCTATAACTATATTGATTATGGTGAACATTTATTATTTGTGAGCAGATAGGTTTTTAGCAGTTTTTTGAAAGAGGAAATAGCGTTAGTGTCTTGAGGATGGCTCTCTCTCCAGTTGTGTTTCTGATTTCGCTTTTGATTTCTCTTTCAAACGCATTTATTTCTCTTTGCAATAGTATAATTTGTAATGGTGCAATATGTAATTAAAATCCATACTTACATAGGTACAGATACACACAAGTACTCACACACAGACAGACACACATACACATGCACAAAAATACCAACACACACACACACACACACACACACACCACACACACACACACACACACACACACAAACACGCTCGCACACACAAAAGCACCAACACACGCTCACGCCCACGCACACACACACACACACACACACACACATACACCCACAATACATACATGCAATACGTGCATCTAATGCATCATACATACATACAAAGTCATACATACATACATACATACATTTTTGTATTATGTATATACTTAATTTTATAACTATTTATCTTACATAATCAGGGTTTTTTGTTCTTGCTCGGTGGTTATTTATATTGAGTAGCAGTTGGATTAGGGTTAGAGAGTAGTAGTAGTAGTTACTCCTCCCCCCTCACACACACATTCACTCAGTCTCTCTCCTCCCCTACCACCTCACCCTCTCTCTCTTTCTTTCTTGTTTTCACCCTTGCATTCCTCTCTCTCTCTCTCTCTCTCTCTCTCTCTCTCTCTCTCTCTCTCTCTCTCTCTCTCTCTCTCTCTCTCTCTCTCTCTCTCTCTCTTGTTTTTTTTGTTTGAAAGAGAGAAAGGAGAAATGAGGGCAGAAGGGAGGGGGGGGGGGGGCAGAAGGGAGGGGGGGGGGGGGGCAATGAAGGGGGTTTTGCTTGGGATGAATAATAATCAACGTTGTTCTAAGTAAACAATCTAAAGAAGTCACAGGGAAATAAAGTATATAAGAAATTCAGAAAGTTTCTATTTGAGAACCCCGCCAGCCACCAGATCCGACCTAACCCGGTAACCGGCCAATGAATCAGCCAAAATTGCCAAATCAAAAAAATCTCAGTCATAAAAATCTCAGTCATATCTCTGCACCTTCAAAGTTGAGTTGTTCCCAACAACTCAGTTTGTACATCCCAACTCCCCGAGAAGCATCATGGATAAATATAGATCAAACGTTGCATGTCTTATTGTTGTTTCTTTTCTGTGTATTTACGGTTTGGGCACGAGGGGTCGGTGTATGTACACGAGAGCACAAGGGAATGCTGTGGCACTAAGATTTGCCTAAGTAGAAAGGAGAGAGAGAGAGAGAGAGAGAGAGAGAGAGAGAGAGAAGAAGGATTTATGCTATTTGGTCAAGCTTCGACACCCAGAAACAGATTAATCAGATTATACAGTGTTAACTGTCTGGCGTCAAACTGTTGAGTACGGATTCGTTAGATGTGCACTGTGGCCGAAAACACGGAGCCAAACGAGTTCAGCTACAGCTCAGCACCACAAAAAAGAAACATGACATTCAAAAAAAGTGAACTTCTTTATATTATATTGCAACGAAGTAGGCAGCAGGTGTGTTGGGAGAGAAAGTGAGAGGGAGAGAGGGAGGGGGCTCACGGTAAGGTCAGAAAATATACCTGGGCATCGCGCCCAGCTGTAAAACCAACAACAGTCACAACTCTCAATATAGCTACGACAGAGCAAGCCAAAAAAAACCTAAACACACAAGAGAAATACTGTATACAATTAAGTATATGCATAACAATAACACCAGAATGTATGTCTTGCATGCATGTCTTGCATACATGTCTTGCAGTATGTCTTGTATGTATGTATATAGTGAGAGAGAGAGAGAGTGTGTGTGTGTGTGTGTGTGTGTTTGTTTTTGTGTCTGTGTGTGCGTGAATGTGTGTTTGTGTTTGTGCGTGTATGTAAGTATGTATGCATTATGTGTGTATGTCTATTATGCATGCATGTTATGTATGTACACATGTATGTATGTATTGTGTGTCTGTATGCGTGTACGGGCGAGGGTGTGCGTGTATGTATGCATGTGTGTGTGTCTTTGTGTAAGTCTGTGTATGTGTGTGTAGCGCGTGTGGGCATGTATGTTTGTGTGTTTGTGTGTTGGTGTTCGTATCATGGTGTGTGTGCGTGTGCGGGCGCGCGCTTTTGTGTGTGTGCGTGTGTTTGTGTTTGTGTTTGTGTATGTTTGTATGTATGTATTATGTGTGTTGGTGTGTATGTGTGTCTGTGTGCGTGAGCGTGAGTGTGTGCGTGTGTGTGATGGTGTGTTTCCTCGTGTTTGTCTTTGTGTGTATGTACATATGTATGTATTATGTGTGTTGGTGTGTATGTGTCTGTGTGCGTGAGCGTGAGTGTGTGCGTGTGTGTGATGGTGTTTCCTCGTGTTTGTCTTTGTGTGTATGTATGTATGTATGTATTATGTATGTGTTTGGTGTGTTTGTGTTTATGTATTTGAATGTATGTTCGTGTTATGTGCCTGTTTATGTGTGTAGGTGTGTGTGTGTGTGTGTGTGTGGGTGGGTGGGTGGGTGGGTGTGGGCGTGCGTTGGTGTGTTGGTGTTTGTATTAACGCTCCAAGTAGTTTACATTTTCCTTTGGTAGGTTGCAAGGTGCCAGACCAGTGCCCACCAGGGATCCCAGCAACCCCAACGATCATTCGTTTGGCTCCGTGTTTTCGGTCACGGGGGATGAGAAAGAAAGAGAGAGAGAGAGAGAGAGAGAGAGAGAGAGAGAGAGAGAGAGTAAACAGCTGCGGAGACTGTGTGGGCATGTGTGTGTTGTGTTGGTATTTGTTTGCATGTGTAAGTATGTACTATATGTGTGTCAGTCTGTGTGTGTGTGTGACTTGTGTGTGTGTGTGTGTGTGTGAGTGTGTGTGTGTGAGTGTGTGTGTGTGTGTGTGTGTGTGTGGGCATGTGTGTGTTGTGTTGTGTTGGTATTTGTGTGCATGTGTACGTATGTACTATTATGTGTCTCAGTCTGTGTGTATGTGTATACCTATGTAAATATGGAGCTTTAATAACATATTTTACTATTGCGAAGTGAAATATATACGTTTGAGAAATCAAAAGCGAAATTAGAAGCACAGGAGAGAGAGCCATACTCAAGACACTAACGCTATTTCCTCTTTCAAAACACTGCTAAACACATATCTGCTCACAACTAATGTACGTTCATATTTACACCATATTCAATATAAATAGGTCCGATCTCATATTCTACGTACTATGTACATCTGATTTCTCATTACAAGTTTCTGAATTTCTGATTTCTTATATTTCACCGCAACTTTGTCAGACTTGTTTACTTAGAACAACCTTGATTGCTCTAGGCAAGAACAACTAAAACAAAATACTTCTCTATTAGTATTAAACTTGTAATGAGAAATCAGAAGATCCACATGTAGACAAGATTATAAGAAGCAGGTTTTTTGCTTCCTGAGGGAAGAAATTTTCCCCGCCCGCCAGCGAGGCCAGCCAGGCCAGCCACCAGGTCTGACCTCGTGCGAAACTACTTGGAGCGTTAATACAAACACCAACACACCAACACACGCCCACGCACACACACACACACATAGGTACATAATACGTGCATACAAATACTTAATAAACACAAACACACGAACACACATAATACATATACACACACACACAAAGACAAACACAAAGAAAGATATTAACAAACGCACATGCACACACTCACGCTCACACACAGACTCACACACATACAAACATACACACAGAATACATGCATACAAACATAATACATACATGCACACACTCGCGCCCGCACACACACACACACACACACACATAGACGTACACATACATACATGCATACATACATGCTTACATACACACACACACACACACACAAAGATCAACACACATACACACACACACACACACACACACACAGACGCACACCCTCGCCCCCACACAGAC
Source organism: Paulinella micropora (assembly GCA_019918135.1). Taxonomy (NCBI): domain Eukaryota; phylum Cercozoa; class Imbricatea; order Euglyphida; family Paulinellidae; genus Paulinella; species Paulinella micropora. Next base: position 15,291 of record WBZZ01003089.1, on the reverse strand, counting down.
ATATACACACAAACGACATACATATGTACATACATGACATACATGACATACATGTATGAACACATACATGCATATGACATATCTATGTACATACATACATACACACAAACACAAACACACACTCACGCACACACAGACACGTGCGTGAGTGTGTGCATGTGCGTTTGTTATCTTTCTTTGTGTTTGTCTTTGTGTGTGTGTGTATATGTATTATGTGTGTTCGTGTGTTTGTGTTTATTAAGTATTTGTATGCACGTATTATGTACCTATGTGTGTGTGTGTGTGCGTGGGCGTGTGTTGGTGTGTTGGTGTTTGTATTAACGCTCCAAGTAGTTTCGCACGAGGTCAGACCTGGTGGCTGGCCTGGCTGGCCTCGCTGGCGGGCGGGGAAAATTTCTTCCCTCAGGAAGCAAAAAACCTGCTTCTTATAATCTTGTCTACATGTGGATCTTCTGATTTCTCATTACAAGTTTAATACTAATAGAGAAGTATTTTGTTTTAGTTGTTCTTGCCTAGAGCAATCAAGGTTGTTCTAAGTAAACAAGTCTGACAAAGTTGCGGTGAAATATAAGAAATCAGAAATTCAGAAACTTGTAATGAGAAATCAGATGTACACAGTACGTAGAATATGAGATCGGACCTATTTATATTGAATATGGTGTAAATATGAACGTACATTAGTTGTGAGCAGATATGTGTTTAGCAGTGTTTTGAAAGAGGAAATAGCGTTAGTGTCTTGAGTATGGCTCTCTCTCCTGTGCTTCTAATTTCGCTTTTGATTTCTCAAACGTATATATTTCACTTCGCAATAGTAAAATATGTTATTAAAGCTCCATATTTACATAGGTATACACATACACACAGACTGAGACACATAATAGTACATACGTACACATGCACACAAATACCAACACAACACAACACACACATGCCCACACACACACACACACACACACTCACACACACACACACACAAGTCACACACACACACAGACTGACACACATATAGTACATACTTACACATGCAAACAAATACCAACACAACACACACATGCACACACAGTCTCCGCAGCTGTTTACTCTCTCTCTCTCTCTCTCTCTCTCTCTCTTTCTTTCTCATCCCCCGTGACCGAAAACACGGAGCCAAACGAATGATCGTTGGGGTTGCTGGGATCCCTGGTGGGCACTGGTCTGGCACCTTGCAACCTACCAAAGGAAAATGTAAACTACTTGGAGCGTTTATACAAACACCAACACACCAACGCACGCCCACACCCACCCACCCACCCACCCACCCACACACACACACACACACACACCTACACACATAAACAGGCACATAACACGAACATACATTCAAATACATAAACACAAACACACCAAACACATACATAATACATACATACATACATACACACAAAGACAAACACGAGGAAACACCATCACACACACGCACACACTCACGCTCACGCACACAGACACATACACACCAACACACATAATACATACATATGTACATACACACAAAGACAAACACGAGGAAACACACCATCACACACACGCACACACTCACGCTCACGCACACAGACACACATACACACCAACACACATAATACATACATACAAACATACACAAACACAAACACAAACACACGCACACACACAAAAGCGCGCGCCCGGTGCTCTCGTGTACATACACCGACCCCTCGTGCCCAAACCGTAAATACACAGAAAAGAAACAACAATAAGACATGCAACGTTTGATCTATATTTGTCCATGATGCTTCTCGGGGAGTTGGGATGTACAAACTGAAAAAAAACAGGGAGGAAAGGGGGGGTGTTTCTATGGCCCCACCCCCCCCTTCCGTTTTGAATTTCCCTATCGCAGGCCATTTTTGCCATATTCGTTCATATAAGGGCGATAACAACATAAATCCCCCGTTTTTTTACATACTGCCAAATAAAGTTGTGTGGTCAAGTTGCCCAAGGCAAATCGGCTCCCCGAAGGAAAATTGCCCATTGAAGTTCGGCTGACAATACCCATTTACCTATCTAATTTCAAAAGCCCACCACAGACGACAAAATACTCATAAATCAAACATTACCTTTTTCTTTTTGTGCCGTTTGGTCCAACCATAAATGAATTATTATCTAAACATTACACATCATTATTTATAAAAAATGAACTGCGAATATTGCGACAAGAAAGGATACCGACGGATATCATTACGAGGACATACATATATAATGTGTGATGAATGCTTAAAGGTATGTAGAAATTGTAAGGTTGTAAGAACCCCCGAAAATTCATATGCTAATAGAAACTGCTGTAAGGAATGCTGTAAAAAATACCAGAATGAATATGCTAAAACACACAAACAAATATTAACACCTGAACAAAAAACATATAAAAAAGAATATGATAGAAAACGACAAGCAGAAAAAGCTAGAAAAATTAAATGCCCACAATGTGATAAAGAAATGAGGCGAGACTGTCTAAATATACACACAAGGCGAAAGCATCCTATACCAATAGCGCCACCAATTCCTGAAACATTACAACCAAAAGAATGTCAATATTGCTCTAAGGTAATAATTGATAACATAACTTTCACAAAACACGAAGAGTTGTGTGGTAGGATTACACGAAAGAATTATGCGAAGTCGTTAGTAAAAGAATTCAGTATGGAAGTGATAGAAAGTTGGGGGCCTGAACTATATATGAAATTGTTTTGTCGCGAAAAGAATTAATATTTTACATTTATAAAAATAATATTACATATATATAAGATGCCACGACCAAGGATATACGAAGGAGACGAAAGGAGAAAAAGGAATAATGAGAAAGCTCTCGCATACTATTACCGCAATAAAGACCGCCTAAACGAAGAACGGCGAACCAAAGCACAGAAGTTAATACAATACACACAAGATATAGAAGAATACAAAAAGAAGATACAGGAGTTAGAAGAGCGACTGAGCAAGTCAAATTAATCAACAATTTTTTTTATCGGTAAAGTATTTTACATCTAAACATATCCATATAATATATGTAAAGCATTAAATAATTATTTTTCAAAAAATTTATCCTGCTATCTATATACAATGGACCAATACCAACCAGAACTATTTCCGCTCTACAATATTGAGCAACGAGGAGACTACATCAGACAAAGAGGCAAAAGAAGATGGTATCTCATTACAACTCCAACCGCCCTGCGACTTATAAACAGATTAACAGGTGGCCACCCCGAACTAGTCGGCAGAAATAATTCACTCGTTATACAATATGCCCAGGGGTGGGAAGCTCGCCTCCAAGAGCTAAACCCAAATACAAGCTATCTCGTCCATCTGGATTATGAAGGATATCACGGACCAGTCAGAGGAATATACCAAGCTAATGTATTGAAGCGAACAATCAATGCGGTTAGAAACTTTGTAGAACGGCAAGCAAGGTTTTACGAACAAAGAGAAGACAAAGACCTTAAAGTTATTACAATTGACCAAGTTAATCCGCTAAATCATATTGTTATACCAATGGCACAGGGTGAAATAAACTGTGTGCTAGAATGTATTATGAAAGACTTTCCAAACCCAAACAATAGAAAACGAAAACGAGACAGTGTGATAATAGACCGCTTCAAGGATATCAAATATGCGACAGAAAAGGACCTAACAGAAATGGAAGACTTTATCCGATGTAGGATTTATGTATTTGATGGTATGAATATACTGTGGCGAGCATCTACCAAACAATACCCAAAACAGATAATAATCAGATGTAGCGATTATCACGCAACATTAATACAAGGAAAACAAAAAGACATTTGTATCCAACACATTAAGTCAATTGAACTATTATACGATATTAACGAAAACATACCAGAGCCACGGCCCCAATATGCTACTAACCACGAAGCCATCAATGTGAAACTATCTACGAACCAATACGAGAACAAATGGATATCACAGGAAGAACTCAACAATATACAAACTAAACTTGACCTACAACATAAGGAGTGTTATTCAATGATGGACCATTCTGGAAACATTATTGGAATAGTAGATAAAGAAAACAAACTAAACTATAAATGCTTAGACCGCTTCAAACACGCATCATTCGTTCCTAAGGATACCCCCGCTTGGTCATTGCCATCATACTTCAAACAGTTATTTATAGAGTGTCTCATAGAAAAACATAAACCTAAGTTCCATACACAAATTACTGAACCCAATATATTACGACACATAAAATCTGGTCAAATACCGTTTCATCATATCTTTAATCATCACACCAAAAGCCCCAAAATGATACATCAGATTGATATGGTAAAAGCTTATACAAATGCTTCGTTAGGTAATATGGGTGAAATGTCTTCTTACTTCAATGAATACCCAACAGCTCCTCGCAACATAATTAATATAAACCAAAATATGACACAGGACTACTACAACAAGGTCAAACCTCTACACGGTTATGCTGTTTTTGATTACGACCAAAAGCACCTCACCGTGCCAACCTTCTTTAACGGCTACACCACAAAAGGAACCCAATGCCAACCCATTCCCGCATTGTTGTATATGTTTGACCAAGGGGTTAAGATATTTATTAAGAGGTTATATGTAGCAGACGACCACTTCAACCCCTTCAAAACCTTCTCAGAACACATAACAAATATGCAAGATTACTACTTTGATAAGCCTGGCTATGAACACGACACATTAGCCAAAGCAACCAACTTACTGGTAGGCTCTCTGAACAAGAACATACACCGAACTCAGCAAGTCTCTACCATTTCAAAAACATACAACGAGCGAATACATTTTATGATGAAAGAAAAAGGGTATAGGTTATTGTTCCTGAAACGAGTTAAATACGACAAAGAAAGGTACGCCGAAATGGGCAACGACCTACTACCAGAGCGAATGATTTACACATATCAAGACACAAACCAAACAGACAATATATTTCAAATGTCTCATTTAACTGGCTATGTGCTAGCATACCAAAAGATAGTTCTCCATAACCAAATGTTAAAGCTTGTAAATACTGGGCGGACTTTGTTATATTCTAATACAGACAGTATCGCATACGAAGGCGAATATATGACGACAGGAAAAGAATTTCGTCCCGAGGTTAAAGAACAGGACGAGTTCATAGCCCCACAATTGAATATGACTTGCTTCGTTTCCTACGTAAATGGCGAACCACTGATAACATACCAGCGACATAGCGGTTTCAAAGACACACTACCATTACAGAAATTCTTAGAAACACCACATAAACAATATCCAGAGTTCTCCACCTTTGAGGATACAGAGCTTCCAGATTATAGCACCAAAGACGAATACAAACCTTTACCAGAACAAGAATTATTGCTCATTCACGGCAAAGCTGGAACGGGTAAATCTGAAATGATTAAATACCTAACTGGTCAGCCATCAAAATACACTAACACCCATTTCAAAGACAAAAAGACTTTATCAACCGCTATGACACACAATGCCCGCCAAGTTATTAATTCTGAATATACACTCCAAAAAATACTAACAATGCTATGTCATAGACTACCGCTACCGATACCAGTTGGCGAAGAAGCCATTAATCACCGAATAACCATTGATGAAGTTTCTATGCTTACATCCAAGAATTTAGAAAGTCTGGACCATATGCTCAGAAAATATACCAAAATCAACAGACCATTCGGCTGTGTATCTATTATTCTGTTTGGCCACTTAGCTCAGCTTCCTTGCCCAGACCCAACATCCGAACCATTCCACAAGTCAAAAACTTTCAAGCTATTTACAAAAATAAATCTTGACACAAATTACAGACAGGCCAAAGACCTAGTTCTACAATCTATATTAAATAAGGTAGAAGACTATTACAAAATAGGTGGTAATGAACTTAGCCAACATAAAGCAAAAGACTGCCTACCTAATATACTAACACTTGAAGAATTAGATGCTCTCAATAAGCAAGTTAAGCCACACCCTAAACCGACTGACAAAAACCCGCCTTTAATATTACACCACTCTAACAACAATGTTAATGAAAGCAATAACAAAATGCTACAAAATAAACAACTTAAAACAGGTCATCAGGTTGTGTTTCGTTGTAATACAAAAAAAGTCCATAACGGTGATATTCACACTATCACTAGGGATACCAAAGAACATATATTCATTACGATTGACGATATTGAGCAGAAGTTTGATAGAAAAAAAACGATACCAGACAAGAAACCATATGCGGACATCCAGCCTACATTCTCATCCACCATCCACTGCTCACAAGGCCGAACAACACCAGTGTGGATAAATCTAGACCTACTGTCAATGAATTTGTTATATGTTGCTTTAAGTCGTGCCACTTGCTTGAACGATATAGGATTATCAAATGAGTTATGAAAACTTAACTTATAGGTAAATTTTTTTGGCTCCTTTACCTTTGAAGCTGGCAATCGTATGAACACCCCTCGTCGGTTTCACTAACTTTGTATTTATCGCCGTAGCACCCATTAAAGATACGGGGTCAAATGCTGTTCGGTAATTCGTGATAGCTGCCGCGGTCTTAGCCCGCTTACCTTTTGGATTTACCCTAACCGCCACTCTGTCAATCACTCCTTCAATTAGGTCTTTCGTGCTACTACCTTTATTGTATGTGGTTGCTCTTACACCAGTTTGTCTGCTTAAATCTTTCGCAATCGTTCCTCCAAGACTATGACCCGTCAGCTCTACATTATCCTTACCATATTTTTTTATAACCTCATCAACCAACTTCTGTTCTTCCTTATATCTCGGAGTTCTTTTTAATACTCCCTTCACCAATGCGACATCGGTTAGCAGGTCCCGCTTATCTACTAAACCTCTAAATGCGACAATAGCCTTACCATCTTTCTCATACACAGTTGATTTTTCTTTGCTGGCAACTGGCTTCCATCCGTCCGCACCTTTTCTATCCGACGAGGACGAATAGACATCCTCTGACAACTCCGCATTGCCTCCTTTCTGCTTTCTGTATGCCTTACCAGCTTTTTTCAATGCTTCACCATAGCTTATTTTGTGTTTGGCAGAGTAAGCCTTAACAAAGATTATCCACTCAGACATTCTATATTATTAATTATTTAATTTTTTTCCTGCCTACTATATACACCCTACTATGTCCGCCCTCACTAGACTGTGCGAGAAGTTCCAAAAACTTTCCATTGAAGGTGAAAAAAAATCCTTCTCGTTGGAAGATGTCCAAAAGGTAATCCACGACGAAATAAAAGCGATTGAAGAAATGAGAAATGCTCAACCCAAAGACACATTTCATTTCGGGAAATACAAAGGCAAAAAAATAGAAGACATCGCAAAGATTGATAAGCCATATATTGAATGGTTAGTTCGTCAACCTTGGGTCCAAAATAAAGATGAATTGAAAAGGTATTTACCGTAAGAGATACATTTTACCTCTTATGTTGATTTCTTTTTTTATAATTCGCAGTATTGCTTTCTGTTTGTGAAAGTCGCTAAATTTAGTGAAATGCGGTTCTTTCAATAAACCGTCTTCAACTTCTAATTCTCTATTTACTTCAAGGTATTGTTGAAGGATGTCTTTGAATTGTATGATGTCAAAGTGGTGGTCTACGTGGACATCAACTCGCTCATATATATCACCACTTATTTCGCATATGTATCGTGGTTCTACGAATACATCAATAGCCACAACGTCAAGATATTCTTGTATTTGAGGTCTTATCGTATTCCTACTCGCTTCTTTTATCACTCTCGCCATTTTTTTTAATTTGCTAAGGCCTATGAGGTCAACACAGCAATTCCACGAAAACGGCTTACCATCTACACGAAAGTGTTTCCTTCCAGTCGTCAAATTACTTTCAACATCAACGATGCCATTTTTTAGACAAGGGTGATGGGTTATTAGGTCTAGCACGAAATTGCTATCTTCTGGGTTCAGCACTTCACCATCGTTATATTTGTTTATCATTCTTCTTATGTAGGATTTGATAGATGTTTTTGTTAGAAACCGCCTACCACCCACAATATACAACTTACGACTATACATTACTATATTATTATATTAGAAAAAATTATTACAAAAATATCCACATCAGTGATCTTCTAAGAAATTAACGATAACACTCACATTTCCTCCATTATTAACAGTAGCGACAGACTTTTGTAAAAATGTTAGATTTTCACCAGGAGAAAGTTGAATGTCGTAAGTTCGCAAGTCAATAAGCTGGCTAGAAGTAGCATTAACAAAAAGTTTAAGTATGACATCCGTTATAGTGGCACCACCAAGAGCAGTCGCAGCGGTATCCTTTGACACGATTGAAGTTGTAGCATCAATATCAGCAAAGTTCTCCGCCGTAAGTGTTCCAGTTGTTTTCACAATCCTCACTATATTAACTTTGGTATCTTCGTTTGATATGCTCACAAGAGATGGATAAACAATTGAATAATTTGTAGCACCGCCATTAAAAAGCGATTTATTTTTTATGCTAAGAATTGGGCTTTCAGTAGTGCTCGCTGGCTCACTTCCTTCCGCTTCGTTAGATATGCTTGAATTAACGGTGTTAGCGCCCTCAATAAACATACTACAACTTGCTGTTTTTAAACTTTGTATTCCTGTATCGGCATCATTTCTCATTCTAGCAACAAATGGAAGAGTTGTATTCCGCAGACTGACACCCGTGTTGGCATTCGCATACTTAATCATATGGACTTGCTGGAATTCGCCTGTGTTGGGGTTCTCAATTGAAAACTTAATAGCACCAAAGCCCAAATATTGAAATTGAATTTGAAAGACGTTTCCCTTCGTCAAATCCAAGAGCGGCATATCGCCTGTTCCATCACATGGGTCATCCCAGTTCGCTTGTTGAATATAGGAAACAACACCTCCTTTCGCGTGTGCTATACAGAAACCGGCGATACCATCCTTATAAAAGTAGAAACCATTTTGTAGTGCGGTATCGCCTATACCAATAAATGATACATATTCCTTAGCTTCATCAGTAGTCCATAAGGCAGTGAAGCGTGCTAAAACACACATACCCGTTCTGTATTTTATTTTTCTTTTGCTTTCCATAACGGCATTAGAAGTAATATCTGCGGTTGTTTTTAATTCCGCCATATTGTTTAAAAATGACACACTTGATTTTGTTTCTGTTTTTGTCCATACCCTTGTATTGATAGTATATGGAAAGATTTCCTGTAATACTGGGGTTAATGAGCTGGTTAATGCTTCTCCAAAGGCAGTTTTCATATTTTGACCCCCTACATATCCATCATACCCGACTTTGACATTTACGAAGTCGCCGCCTGGATTTTGGGCGACTAAATTTCGTTGGTGGGATGTCATAGTTTCTATATTATCAAAAAAATAAATAATCTATCAAAATTAATTGTAAGTGCTTTTTTTTCAAAAACCACTTACGATCTCAAAAACCTATTACCTAACTTGCGGGGTTATAGGGGGAGCAGGCCCCTATTTAGGTTCTGGTAATGGTGCCGTTTCTGACATTTACTTCTTGCTGAGTTACGACAAATGTGTAATGATTGGCAGCAATATTAGCAGTGGTAGCAATAAACTCCCATCGTCGCTCGGTGTCTAGGGATAGTCCGCTGATTTCATTTTGGTCCTTGCTCCACAGCGGACGGGTATTGTCAAAGCTATCGCACCAAACCCAGTTATACTGATAAACATTGCTATTCATCAAAGAAGAGCCTTCCAACTTCGGTTTAAGATACATATAGTCTTCTAGTTTTCCAGTTTGACAATCAACATTGAATTCTTGAAGTCGTGCTCCGTCTAGTGTGGTATAAAAAGTTTGGACCTTAGAACCGAGCAGGTTGCTATTGTCATAAGCGGTGTTCTTATTTTCAGTCGTATTGAAAACAGAGTGATAAATTTTCTTAATTCGCCGTCCGTGGCCTCTATCAAATCTAAGGATAACATTTTGAGAAGTTGAAGCCACTCCGACGGTATTTTTATACAAATAAGAATAATCAATGTTGAAGCTCATACCTTCGGGGCTCATAATCTTCTGTTGAATTGATTGAATTACATCAGGATTGGTTTCAACAGCTAAGAACAGGCTTAGATTAGTAATACTAACATTTAAATCAGCTGCCGCGACCGTGCCTCCACCAGTAGAAAGAGGGTCATCGTTGTAATAAAAGATTTTGGGTGTCTGTTGCCAAACAATCCGCATAGTCAAAATTTCTGGAAACATAATAGTTTTATCCAGAGCAAAAATAGTATTGTAAAGCATTCCAATATTAATCTTAACATTAACACTCGGTTCGGCAGTATTAATAGCTCCTCCTGAGAAATACTTAGCCTCGCTATGTGCTACATTAACAACACTAAGAGTGCCAGTTGCTGCTGCGATTAAAGTATCATCGTGTCTGCGAGCATTTGTTGCTGGTTGAGTTAAGTAAGCCCGCATCTTAGTTTGATATGAAGTCATAACTTCGGTAATACGAGTAGTAATCGCCGCCGAAACATCACCACCATTCGTAGCACCAACAGCGGTCAAAGCCGTTCCGTCTGCTTTTAGAGCGATAGCATCAAGCAAGCTAACTTTTCTTTCAGTTGCAGCGGTATTACTAAAACTCGCCCCGTTTGTTGTATTGTTCTTTTGAAGCATACAACCAGCACCAGATTTGTTGTCGTGGTTTTCCAAAGCTAGTAAATCATCAATGGAGGTTTCGGGTTTCCAAATCATCTTAGTGATATTTCCGACTTCGTTAATGTCGCAAAGATAAACACCACCTCTCGTAATCAATTGTATCTGCCTAATCGGGGCTAGGCAGTCCATAAAGCATTTATTGTAGTTCGCCGCCTTCGCATCTGGGGCATAATTAAAACTCAAAACAGAGCGAGCCAAGTTAAACGGGCGACTGATAAGGTCAAAGTTGCTTTCCTGTCCTCCCGCGGTAGAAACAGTGATATTAACAGAACCCTCACGAGGGGTAAGCTTATTCAAGCGATAAGAAGCACTGATGTAGTCAGTCCTGCTAAAATCTAGTTCGCCTCCGTGTTGTGTGGGCATTGTGTGTAAACTTACGAACTCAAAAACGATTTGTAAAAGGTTCCTATATTAATCCCCCAAAAAAATAAATAATTCTAAAATTAATTATCTAGATTTAAGCAGATTAAAAAACGATGTAAATAAATTAAAATAATTCGTCTCACGGTAAATCAACAATGTCATAACAATGCCGAGGCCGTTGAGATTAACTGGTTGGTCGTTTTCGTCAGTCAAGTAAAACCGATACAAATTGCTTGAACTAGTAGATAGCCGTTTGCCGTATTCGCTACCCGAGCCGTCGTAGATAACAGAGCCAAACGGTATTTCATTCGCGGTATATATTTCCTGTAATACGTGATTATCGCCTTCCCCAACGAGGTCTGACTGTAAATATAATGTTTTTTCGCCAGTCAAGATTATGACATTTGGCGACCTAATAGTATTGTTGGCAAAGAAATATGTTGAGTCGCGGTCAAAACCCATTACTTCGTGAATACGAGTTTCGGTGTCAAATATAAACCGCGGTTGGATGCCTCCATTGTTCGCTACTGTAAATAATAGCTTACCATCTTCTGGGTCGGTGTTTGTGTTGTTGCTTGTTATTGTATATGTGTAGTCATTGGGGCTATCTGCGGTTAGCACCTCGGCCAGTTTATTCTTTAAGTTATTCATCGTGTAGTTTCCTTCGGGTATCGTAATTAGAGCCTCAAATCCATCTTCACTCAGAGTAAAAGTATTGTATGGCGAAGAAACAGAATAATACGACTTCGGCACATAGATATGAAGTATTTTACAGTGTGTCGGGTTGTCTAGCGATTTCATATCAATGGAGTGTGTGAAATCACTATCCGTGCCGTTTATCCTATTTTTGCTATTGACATAGTAAATGTTACTACTTCGCCCACCACGGTAATCCATCTTATATTATACAAATAATTTTTGGACATCTTCAAAACTATATAAATTATTTATGTGATTTTGTGTTTTATTATGTCTATTTCTTTTACAAATAGTCAATTCAACACCACACTCACAAATGTATTTTCTTTGTCGTCTCTCTTTTTCTTTACCTTTATTTTTACATCTATATTTTTTGTCATACTCACTTTTTTTCTTTTTTATGTTCTAAATAATATTTCTTTTGTTTTTCACATAACTCTGTTCTTCTTTGTTCTTTATAGTAATTATTTTTTCCCAATATTTCAGTTTTATTTTCTTGGTAGTATTCTACCTTTTCCCTTCCCGCAATATGTCTATTCACACAATCTAGGTTTCTAATATGATTACCTTCTTGTTTAAGTAATTCCATTTTATTACCACACGGAAATAATTCAACTAATTCAATGTAGGCATCATCATATTTAATAATTTCAAAAGACGATGTATATTTTGACTTTCCATTCTTCCAACTTTTGTAATTTATTCTATGCTTAGCAATTCTCTGTGCTAATGTTTGAGTTGTTGAACCAATATAAATTTCGTCTGTCTGGTGAGACCTGATTGAATAAATCTTTCCTTGTTTGTAGTCGGGCATATTCTTTTGTATTCTTTTATATTCTTTTTTCTTTAATACATAATTCATATATATGTGTCAAAGCCATACCCATTCTGTGTTTTCAGGTCCTCAGCTTCTTTTTCCTTCAAATCAGTCCATCCGCTGGCGAATTTGAACCTATTACCTTTCGCCCGCTCTAACAAAAACCTCATACTATGCCATCCGCAGGTATCTGTTGCGTTGCTTTGGTTTTTAACTTGATTAACCTTCATAAGCAGGTATGTGCTCGGCTTACTCTTGTCTATAAGTTGTTTCATTTGGTGTAGAAATAGCTCGGTTGGTTTATACAGTGCGAGCGGGTCATATATCTCTATACTTCTATCGCCATCTAATGAGCAGTAAACAGCAATCCAATGTGAGCCTGGTTGGCTAGACTTATCCAAGTTCATTATAAAGCCATACTTCTGTCTTTTTTCTGGTTTAAGTTTGTTTATTTCATCGCTGGCTACTGTTCCCAAATACCAATCGTGCTTTTTCATAATGTTGTCTATTTCATCCGTCATTAGCCCTCTACCTTCACCCGCTAAGTTCGCTGGTAGTTTTTGTTGCTCTTCTGTTGGAGGTGTTTGCTCTTCTGTTGGTGTTGGTTGTTGCTCTTCTGTTGGCTGTGGTTGTTGTGTTGGTTGTTGCTCTTCTGTTGGCTGTGGTTGTTGCGGTGGATGCTCTTCTGTTGGCTGTTCCTCGGTTGGTTGAATACCGAGAGTATTTGAAACTTGATTTTTAATGTTTGGGTCGCTTCTCATTTCAGATACTAAGTTATTTACATAATCCTTCTTCTTCATTTTCTTCTTGTATTTGCCCTTCTTCAAATATTTCTTAATTTTTGCTATCGTTAAAAGTTTGTGTATTAATTCCTCCATTGTTTTCGCCCCAGCACCAGCTTGGTTTATTCCCAAATAATCAGCGAGTTTCTTTCTCATTTCATTCTGGTCTATTCCTAAATCAATACCTTCATCTACTATAACTTGTGCCATACCCGCAGTCGTGTGTTTTCCTTTGACTTTTTTGGGTGGTGGTTTGCCCCGAGCTTTCATTTCTTTTTCCAAAGCAGGGCCCAAAGTTTTGGGTATATCCAATTTTGGATACGTGTAATCATTTCTTAAACCTGCGGATATGTATGATACTTTATCTTTAATTTCAAAGTGTTTCGCTTTGGCCTCCGCTAGTTTTTTTTCTTGTTCTAATTCTTTTTTGTATTGTTCCGCCAGTTCTTTCTGCTCATCTGCTGATTGGGCATCGGCTATTGCTTTCTCTATTCCAGTGCCAAGTTTGATAAATTCTGTTTTGCTCAAACTTTTAATAAATTTAGTTGTAAAGCCCGCTTTCTTCATTAATTCAATGTATTTTTCTTTTAATTCCTTTTCAGCCTTTTTCTCTTCTTTTGTTTTCAATGGCATCTGCTTTTCTTCTGGTGCTTGTGGTGGTGCTTGTTGTGGTCCTAGTTGTGGTGCTTGGGGTGGTCCTAGTTGTGGGGCTTGTGGTGGTGCTTGTGGTGGTCCTAGTTGTGGGGCTTGTGGTGGTGCTTGTGGTGGTGCTTGTGGTGGTGCTTGTATGTATTGAGGTTGGAAAGGTGGTAATAACATCAAATTGTTTTTTCTATCTTGTTCAAATTTTACATCCTCTATAAGTTTTTGCTCTCTGTTCGCCTCCCTTATTAATTCTTCTTGTCTTTCTTTAATGTCGGCATTCTCCTTCCTCTCCATTCTTTTCTTCTCATCTTCCGCCTGTTCTCTTAACTTCTTTTCCTTTTCCTCCTGCTCGTGTATTAGTTCATATTTTTTCAGCAGGTTGTTTTGTATCTGGTTGCGGTTCTCGTGTTCAAGGCGATTGAATTCGGACTTAACAATTCGCTCTTTTGCACGACCCCGCCGTTTGGGTTTGTTCATATATTTCAAAAACAGTTTAACGATTTGAAGTGTTGAAAGGTCATTCGTTTTCTCGCCAAAGTTGAGATATGCCCGCTTACCTTTTACTTTAATATATGGTCGGCCATCTTTGGTTCTGTATATCCTCGGCGGTCGTTGTTTTCGCAGAGACTTCGCCTCCGCACCTCCACGAGTTTTGGTCTTCATACGCAGAGACTTCGCCTCCGCACCTCCACGAGTTTTGGTGAAGCTTTTTTCAAAAGGTTCTATATTATTAGTAAAAAAAATAATAGAAAGTTTAGTTTTTATTTGAGTGGCTTGTCCTTACCGAAATTTAACGGCTCCTCCTCGTTGCTTGCCGTATCCTTGCTTCATCGCGGCCTTTGCTACACGGTCAGCATAAGGCACTCCGACATCGCTAAGAAAGGTAGCACCCCTTGAAATCAACTGGTTCTTCTTGATAAACCTATTAGCATCCACTATCGCTTTCCGACCTTGGCCAATTAACTTTGCCTCCTGTTTGTTTCTTTTTTGATTTTCTTTTCCCTCCTGCTTGGGCATACTGGGATTGTAGCTGATGTTATAACCTGATGGACTACTGATAATAACGGGTGATGTTGGCATCATTATAATGTTTGAAAAAAATAAATAATAATAAAATTACTTTAAGCGAATATTGAAGTTCTTTCGTAATTCATCCGATACCGCATCCACATACAAAAAGTTAAACCTCTCTTTCGTAGCCTCGTGGTATTTTTCAATAAAGTATTCAAGGTCGTAGCCGAGGTCTAAATGCTTATACACGAGTTCTATTTTATCAACACTCTGC
>WBZZ01003088.1:45000-50441 GCA_019918135.1 Paulinella micropora | reverse complement strand
GACATGGGATGATACAATTACTCCCAGAGACAAGGATTACACTGCGTGGACCATTCAGACACGGCCAAGAGGAGTGCTTGATATCCCTTTTGAATTATCGTTGGGCGGAATCCCTAATAAGATCTGGGACATTCTCGAACAGTCAAAGTTTGATCTGACTTTTGTTGGTGGTCCTCCACCAGGTAAAGAAATCCGCGCCAGACGACGAAGGCAGTAACAAGGAAACTATTTTTCTTTATGCGTCTCAAATAAACTGATTGATTGCCCACGGCGTATCATGATTTGATCATGCATCATCAGTTATCAATATGAATATTAAAAAGAGTCAGTGATATAACTTGGCATTCGATCGCAACATACGAGTGCGAAAGGTCGATAGACGATGATACTACACCGTATACGGGGATCGCTAGTGTATTGAGCGATGGTGTTCCAGGGTATGACCCTTTCCAAGTCCTGGGATGATGTTCTCGAAAATAAAATGTTCTCTGAAACTTTCATTAAATTATTTTGTACGATAGATTATATACTGTCCTACCTGAGCACGGTCAATATCTACTTGTGTCGGTATATCGCAGGGTCGGGTACATACACCTCGACTTCGGATATAGCTATTAGGACTGGCACCCTAATACTATATCATAGGATATCCGCCTTATACAAGGGTATGTCATTAAAAAAGACAATGTACTTACGATCTCACTGTGAATAATAATAATAATAATAATAATAATAATAATAATAATAATAATAATAATAATAATAATAATAATAATAATAATAATAATAATAATAATAATAATAATAATAATAATAATAATAATAATAATAATAATAATAATAATTATAATGATAAGAAGAAGAAGATCAAAGGGGGAATCGTACTACAGCAGCACGTTGCTTGTATTTTTTTTATTAATAGTACGTTTGTTCTTGACATACTGCAGAAAAAAAAAAGAAAAAAAAAGAGATTGAGGGGAAGGAGTTCAAAAATCTACAAGAATGGCTGGAGAATCCGCTTTGACGTGCAGTATGAGGATATATTTATCGTCTTTTAGCGTCTATCAGTGGGTCGATGCGCTGTGTGGCATGACTACATAGCGCATACTATTTGCAAAAAGAAGAATCAGAAGGTGTATGACGAAAATGCTATTTCCGTCATAAAAATCGGGAGGGGGTACTGTAGGCATCACCCCCTGGATAGCAGGTAAAAAGTACCTTTTCCTGGTGACAGGTGCATTAGCTTGTTTTTCAGTATTATTTGTCTGGATTTGACCTGATGTCATTTTATTACTGGTCTGTTGCAGTTTTCCTTTTTGGCTTCACTGAGCTAATATAACGAGACATCATTCTCATCTTTTGAGGAATGTGTTTGGTTGTATTACCGACTTTTTACGAGCTATCGTTGGGGGCATTACAAAACGGATATTCAACATTGCTTATCTCCACATAACCACTAATAACATAACTTATGGAAACTACCATATCTCACCATATCCAACTTTACCTCTCCCTCACCTGCCCTGCAGGCTCCCGGTCTAACGAACCGGGGAACTAATTAATTCACTGAGGAACTAATAAATTAGGCCAAATATGATACAATACAATTTATGTGGCACTAAGTTAATTTACCAGCAGCCAACGTCAATGGACTATTATTACTTTACTTTACTGTAATATTTCGTAAGCTTTTCTAACTTATTTCAATTTTTACCTGTATTTTCCCGCAGTGGGTGCACTGGAAAAAACTGACCTTTACTCTAGCATTTTCCTTTTTCGCACATATCACACGCAAACTTTTCTCACTGACCGTTCTATCCATCCTTCCACTTCACACAACCTACATCCGTTATCATACAACCTAAACAAATTCCTCGCCACAGACTTCCCACTCAAAATCGTCGTTGCACTGGAGATCTTACACACACCATGCACTTTATTATGCCTCTTACCCTTACTCAACTCTAACCAAACACCTCAAACCTACTTAGCCCATTGCAAAGGGGCGAGCACAGTCACTAGTGGTCTGGTAAACCACTGTTATTTGAAAGTTACATATTTTACCTATATCACTCTCTAAGTGTAACGGCGGCGGTGAATTCAAAGCTTTGGCGGTTTCGGGGTTGTGGCGCTTAGTTAGTGACGTGTTGAGTATTGTCTATCTCTAATAAAGTATAGTCCGACCCTCTCGTCCAGTGATTACCCAGGTACTAATAGGGAAGACTCCTGGTTTTGAGTTCACAGTGTCAAAACTGTCATGAAAGCTCAGAGGACTTCCGACCAGTCCTTTCGGACGGTAGGGTTGAACAAGCCTCTGAAGTTAGAGAACGACAACGAAACCACTTGAAAAGTAATATCAGTGTAATGATCAAAGATGCTGGAGGCAAACCTACTGGTACAGTATATCAGTTTAATAATCAAAGATTCTGGAGGTGCATGCTTCAGCGTAATAGTTACACACTTACTAATCGTCGAACTGTGCCAAAGAGCACTCCGTCAGCATGTGTATCTACACAAATAGATAGATAGATAGATAGATAGATAGATAGATAGATAGATAGATGAGATATCGACTAATGTCAGAAAAAGGAGCTTCTGATTTCGTCAACCAAGGAAGTCTGTGGGTAAAGTATTAACCCGATGCCCAGCTAAGCCGTGATGTTTGCATGGAAGGGACTGATACAGGCGATACCAAACCTCCCTAGTACCAGGCGGGGCCAGGGCTCGTTCCATAAGCGCCCCTTGCAGAACGAGCTCCCACCTCCATTACAGAGGATCCAGTAAGCAGATGGAGTTTCGAGACTGTTCGACAGTCTAGTATAAACCGACAGAGCACTGTGGGTTTTATTCCGGGCTCAACAAGCGAGAAAGGGCACCCTGGAGGAACAGGATTGTGCTTCCCGTCGCTATTTCGGCATGTGACTTATAGGCGTATGGCTAGGCACACATAAGGCACCCCACCACGGGCCCAGCACACCCACACCATCCCCTAATTCTCTGTCTGTCGACAGATGGCACCCAAGATAGATGGATAGATAGATAGATAGATAGATAGATAGATAGATAGATAGATTAGATTAGATTAGATTAGATTAGATTAGATTAGATAGATAGATAGATAGATAGATAGATAGATAGGTAGATAGATATTGATAGATAGATAGATAGATAGATAGACTAAACCTGCACTAGACTTCAAAATTAGCACAAAGCTATATATACATATATATATACATATATATATATATATATGTAGATATAGATAGATAGACTATGATAGATAGATAGATAGATAGATAGATAGATAGATAGATAGATAGATATATGGATATATATATAGATAGATAGATAGATAGATAGATAGATAGCACAAAGCTGTTCGCACAAGGATGTAGATGCACAGATAAACAGATAGATAGATAGATAGACAGATAGACAGATAGATAGATAGATAGGTAGATATATAGATAGATAGATAGATAGATAGATAGAAAGATAGATAGATAGATAGATAGATAGATGATATCGCAAAAGGAATGTTGTCCTTGCAAAGGAACGCAGTTTCACATCAAACAGCAATTTGTGTACTGTGCATGTGTTCGGGATGGGAATCACGGGTAGACTGTGTTCTGGAAAAAAGAAGAGGTAGGTCATTGAAGAAAAAGGCAATCTAGGAATGGAGAGTGGGGAGGATAAGGAAGAAGAGAAAGAAAAGGAAGCCGTTAGTCCAAGTGTTTTGAGCACCGTAAGCTTGCGCAAGCTACAATGATGACATTGTATAAGGCCTAAACCCCCGAAGGGACCTAGCCCGGGCTATGCAACACTGGACAGCTATGACGGAATGCAGTCACCGATACGGACTAAATGAAGATTAGTCCAATTTTTGACTGCACAGGAGCGATATAAATCGCAAAAGAGCAACGATCTACGCAGGACGATAGCTTGAAGCAAAGGGATTTGGATTGGGGATGGGAAAAACCCAAGGCGCGTAAACATCGATGAACAGAGAACGATACCATGCCGCGAGCCCCGCATTCGATTGATCTAAGGTGGCAGGTCCATCCGTCCTCGATCTGAGATTTAAGCCCACTGTATCGGCTGGTCTTGTAGGCTCGTGCGTCAAGGATGTTTTCCTCGACCGGGCACGTGAGCTCGATCAGTATATACTTCTTGGCAGACAATGACCAGACAACAATATCGGGGCGGGGGTCAGTGACACAGATGTGGACAGGAAAGGCTTGCTCAGAACCAGTGTACTGGGTTTGGAGCTGCCAATCGTTTGCGGTGTCAAGCAGGGATGGACGATGAAATGAATGCCCCTTAGGCTTCTGCTCGCCCTCTTTTACAAACATAGACTTTGATTCATTTTGGTCTGTAGGGGAGCGTTTGTTATGGCTCTCGATGTGCTTTTGAAGGGGAGCTTCAATAGTGCAGAGCACAGAGTCGTGACGCCAGGTATAACGGCCTTGTTTGAGGGCAACATGGCATCCGGAGAGGATGTGACATAATGTGCTTGACCAGAACAGAGAGCACACTTGTTGTTGGGAATGATTCCCCACAGACGTCTAGGGTCGTGGGTAATAAACGAGTTTGTGCTTGCGTTGATGACCCAAGAGATTAAACGGGGATTACGGGTAGATAGATACATAGATAGATAGATAGATAGATAGATAGATAGATAGATAGGTAGGTAGGTAGGTAGACTACACCTGCATTTCTTCAAAATTGGCACAGGGCTTTTCGCACAAAGGATGTAGGTGCATAGATAAACAGCTAGATAGATAGATAGATAGATAGATAGATAGATAGATAGACAGACAGATAGACAGATAGATAGATAGATAGATAGACACATATATATATACATATACATATATATATACATATATATATATATAGATAATAGATATAGATAGATAGATAGATAGACTACACCTGCATTTCTTCAAAACTAGCACAGGGCTTTTCGCACAAGGAACAATATAATATATATATAATATATATATATATATAGATAGATAGATAGATAGATAGATAGATAGATAGATAGATATATAGATAGATAGACTACACCTGCATTTCTTCAAAATTGGCACAGGGCTTTTCGCACAAGGAACAAGCTGTTTCTTCAGCCTGAATGAGATAGGGATAAAGATAGATAGATAGATAGATAGATAGATAGATAGGGCTTTTCGCACAAGGAGCAAGCTGTTTCTTCAGCCTGCATGAGATAGGGATAAAAAAGATAGATAGATAGATGAGATATCGACTAATGTCAGAAAAAAGGAGCTTCTGATTTCGTCAACCAAGGAAGTCTGTGGGTAATGTATTAACCCGATGCCCAGCTAAGCCGTGATGTTTGCATGGAAGGGACTGATAAGGCGATACCAAATCTCCCTAGTACCAGGCGGGGCCAGGGCTCGTTCCATAAGCGCCCCTTG
>WBZZ01003088.1:10000-12500 GCA_019918135.1 Paulinella micropora | reverse complement strand
GAGGAGCCTGCACGGTACACGGTATTACATAAACGTTTCTTCTTGCTGTTGTTGTTGTTGTTGTTGTTGTTGTTGTTGTTGTTGCTGCTGTTGTTGTTGTTGTTCTTGTTGTTGTTCTTGTTGTTGTTGTTGTTGTTGTTCTTGTTGTTGTTGTTGTTGTTTTTCTTCTTCTTCTTCTTCTTCTTCTTCTTCTTCTTCTTATTATTATTATTATTATTATTATTATTATTAGGCTTATGTCCGTTGAGGATATGCCATTAGCTGCATCAGTACGCCTCAGATATAGTAAATCTGCCTTGGAGTGTTGACTGTGACATATTTGAGGGAAATCCCGATGAAAAAACCTAGTCACACTTGCTAAACAGAGTTCCAGCCCAATGGCCTCAAGGCGTTAAACTGTGACGCCAACTCATAACCCTTTGGTGGTAGATGCTGGGGAGGAGGGTCGTTGCGCGCGTAAAAGATCTTAAACTCCGCATATGCTGGTTGATAGCCCAGGACCCAGCAGACACCAGATTGTTATGGGTGGGGTTTCGAGGCAGCTCTAGCAACCGCGCTTGGTGTATGCACTTGCACATTCGGTGACGTCTTGCAAGAGGTTGCTGGGACTGCGGAATAACCTCGGCTTAGTGCAGTCTTGCTCTCAGGAGCTCCATCGGTGGCCCCGATCATCAGGCGAGAGACTGACACGGGGGGGTGGAGGACCTCGAACAAGGGTATTGGAGGCTTATGTCCGTTGAGGATATGCCATTAGCTGCATCAGTACGCCTCAGATATAGTATTATTATTATTATTATCATTATTATCATTATTATTAAGGGAGTACATAGGCCATCGGTCCCTTTCCATGGGCTGATCGGTATAAAGCTCCTAGAGTAATGTTCTATGCCGTCACTTCCTTTATTCCACCGATTGGTGTGGAGACTTTCCTTATGGAATGGAGGACTGGATGCACATGGCCTTTTGGCTCAGCAATTGGCAGACGATACATACATATCATTATTATTATTATTATTATTATTATTATTATTATTATTATTATTATTATTACTATTGAACATACCGGCCCGTCTGGAAGTGTTGGAACTGCCCTTGCGGGGGTGTCATTAGAGCTTATCGTCAATTCTTCGTACTCCCCTCACGGGTGAGACGATGGAGGCGCATGTGCAGAAATGCATCAGCCATTGACAGAGAAGCACTATTATTATTATTATTATTATTTTTTTTTTCTTCTTCTTATCTACCAATCCCTCCCGTTTTTTTTTTTTTCCTTTGCTGTTTTTCCTGGTCGTCGCCTGCTTACATGCTTGCTTACATAGATACATAGATACATAGATAGATAGATACGTAGATAGATAGATACATAGATAGATTCATCTTTTATCTCTGCGAATTCAGTGGAAAACAAAAAAAACTAACCAAAAATACACCATCTATCTATTTATCTATCTATCTATCTATCTATCTATCTATCTATCTATCTATCTATCTATCTATCTATCTATCTATCTATCTATCTATCTATGTATCTATCTATATACCTACCTACCTACCTACCTACCTACCTATCTATCTATCTATCTATCTATGTATCTACACCGTCAGTACCGTTGTTGGCAGAAGGAGGGGCGAAGCTAAACCATGTCTATCTATCTATCTATCTATCTACCTACCTACCTACCTACCTATCTATCTATCTATCTACCTACCTACCTACCTACCTATCTATTTATCTATCTATCTATCTATGTATCTATCTATCTATCTATCTATCTATCTATCTATCTATCTATCTATCTTTCTATCTATCTATCTATCTACAGCGTTAGTACCGCTGTTGGCAGAAGGAGGGGCGAAGCTGAACCATATCTATCTATCTATCTATCTATCTATCTATCTATCTATCTATCTATCTATCTATCTATCTATCTATCTATCTATCTATCTATCTATCTACCTACCTACCTACCTACCTACCTATGTACGTACGTACGTACCTACCTATCTATCTATCTATCTATCTATCTATCTATCTATCTATCTATCTATCTATCTATCTATCTATCTATCTATCTACAGCGTTAGTTAGGACCGGCGCTGGCAGAAGGAGGGGCGAAGCTGAACCATTTCGCAAACTGATCCTCGGAAGAGAATATGGAGGGCAGTAGGAAATTCAAGAGCGCCCACAGTTCACTAGCAAAACATGGGAAGAGAATATGGTAGGAAATTCAAGAGCGCCCACAGCTCTCTAGCAAAACATCGGAAGAGAATATGGAGGGCAGTAGGAAATTCAAGAGGAGTAGGTGGGAGGTAGTTAAGTACAGTTGACAGAAAAAGTTGATAGTAGTTGAGAGTAATCGAATCTTTAACTCTCTGTCCTCTCTCTCCAGCTTCCACTCACCTCCTTGCCACCCCCTCCCATCTCTCACTGTCTCCCTCTCTGTCTCTTTGTATGTATCTATCAGTTCACTAGCAAAACATCGGAAGAGAATATGCAGGG
>WBZZ01003087.1:0-63231 GCA_019918135.1 Paulinella micropora | reverse complement strand
GTGTAAGGCACAGATGGAGAACAGAGGCTGCTCTTTCAATCATGATAGGCAGAACCCAACAGCAAGGGCAAATTTTCTGAGCAGGACGGAAGGCAAGGAACCGGGCCTTTTCAATATGCTTCAGATTGCCGCTGTGAACGAAGGTTGGTATGACAATATGTGTGATGATGAGGAGTTACGAGAGGCAATCATTACCTACATGAAGAGGATGAAGGAGAAGAAGGAGGAAAGGGAGAGACAAAAGAACTTAAAGGCCTCTCAAAGAGGACGAGAAGGAGGAGCAGGAGCAGGAGGACGAGGAGGAGGAGGAGGAGGAGGACGAGGACGAGGAACATGGAGAGGAGCCTCGAGGTGGCAGGGAACCCCTCAGAGAGGAAGAGGAGGAGGTCGGGGATATACCCCTTATGGAGGGAGAGCTGTTCGAGCTCCAGCCCCCCCACCCAGAGGAGGAGGAGGCTCATGGGCAAGCTCCAACCCGAATTTCGATCGAGCTCAGGCCTACAACACTGCCTCGGAGACCGATACGTCATCCTACCCGGACACTACTCAAGGTAATCGTTTCGAGGTGGTGGAATGACTAGAGGGGGAAGAAGAGAGGAAGGAGAAGACTGTGAAGTTTAACCCTAAAGTCACAGTGCTTTCTAATGCTGTTGTGCAGACTGGGCCAACGCTTCCTCTATGTGAAAACAAAGATGTGGGTACACAGAGACTGCAGCCCCAAGGTAGTCTCATACCCGTTCATACAGCACGGTTACCAATGATAACTGATGCAAATAGGAAGGCGAGACTTGCGATGGAGGCGAGGAGGCCAATGGCAGACGTATCGCCTCGGCCAAGCAAACAACCACGAACAGACTCAATGTCTACGGTCGCGGCGGGTGGCGAGCAAGAAGACAATGTGTGTACTCAAGTACCACAAGACAATGTCGCTCAAATAGTAAACGCACCAGTACCGCAGAATAATAAAAATGTTAATGAGGTGAAGCAGGAGGAGAAGAAGGAGGAGTTGAAAAACTTAGAGACAAGACTCCAAAATTTGGAACGTAAAGTTCTTGTTCTCGCAGCCAATATACATAGGCCCGATGCTCTGTGTTATACGGAACTTTATTGTGAAACATTGAAGACAATATTAAAAGTTGGTAATGATACGATGGCGAATATTAATATTGTCGGCCGGAAGTTTTTAAATCGATACCGGGACTGGGTGGACGGAAATATGAAAAATTCGACTGGCACTCTCAAAGCAGTGAGCAGCCGGACGGATATCACGGGAATCATCACACTGACCTTTAAATTGAAATCCGCACGAATATACCCCATGGACCTTTATGTCGTCCCCGGTTACCACGGGTCAATATTACTATCGTATGACCAATTGGCTACGATGGGGGCTGTGATTGATTGCGCCGCACGGCGAGTGATATATGGAGTAAAAAGAGGAGAAAAGAACGATATTGATCCCTTCAACGCTACTGACTCTTATGAGGCTTATGAGCTGAGTCTAGCGACGGATCACAAAAAGATGGCCATCGCACATGAGGCACTTGAGGTGTACGTTCACCCCCATGTCGTAAGACCGGATGAACTGTCCTGGACCGACAATTGGGAATCCCAAGTGTGCACTGTCACAGTTCCGACATGCCATTGGGACAAAAAGTCTTTTGATGACTTAATCGAGAAGCGAAAGGAGGAGATTATATGTGTCGCACAAAGAAGCCCGTCGTTGGCGAGATTCGCGGAAGGAGTAGGAACAGATGTCCATATTACTAACGGATACTGTTTCCATGCAAAAGTAGGAGAAGAAAAAAGGGAGGCGTTTGTACCAAGGAGAACGGGGCGAATCCAGGATACTCCACCAGAAACTATTAAAAGTTTTATTACTGATTTCTGGGGTGACGAGCCCACGTGGCCGCGTTCACTGTCTGAAGTGAAGAAATGCTTACGGACTTTATTCGAAAATAATAAGCCGTATACTATTATCCTGCCATATAATGAGAAGGCGATATGGGAGCAGGAAATAAGGGACCGGCTTATTGATCATCCTATACCGGTACCCTCTCGCAAGCAACAGCTAGTGGTGGCTTGTCGTATGGGAACTCGTGAGCAGAGCAGTGCATACAAGCGGAAGCTCAGAGACCTCGACAAGTTGAAATTGATACCGCAAGCATTCACATGCTTTGATGGTTTTTACACCCGTAAAGCTCCTTTGCAATACGCGAGACTCATTGCCATGCTGGTGGAGCTCGGTAAAGATGATGAGCCAGACACGGTCACGTATGAAAAGACGGGCCTAGATGATGTCTCGGAAGAGGACTTAGGCTTGGAGGAGGACAGAGAACCCCTCAAGCAACATAATTAGATGTCTGATGAAGATTATCAAGAGGCGGCGCGGAAAATATTGGAAGAAGGAGTAGGCACGGAGAAGGAGAAGGAGCTTTTAAAAGCCAAATTAGAGGCGAACAAGGAAATTTTTGACCCTCCACATGCAGGTGGTGTCAAGCCTGCAGATTTCACTGCGGTTATTTACAAAATACCGGGTGCGGAGCCGTCACCGGCACCACGAAGGGCGAATTTGAGTATACATGAGGCGAAGATAGCGGAGGAGCTAGCAAGACAGCTGCTCAATGAGGACTTTATTGAGAGATCAACATCCTCAATAGTCTCACAACCGAGAATAGTGCCGAAGCCAGGAGGAGAATGGCGCCTGACAGTTAACTATGCTCGTGTTAACAAGGTGCTGGAGGAAGAGAGAAATCCTCTCCAGACATTAGAAGAAGGAAGGAGAGTACTGCGGAATGCAAAATTCTATTCGGTCATTGACCTTAAGAATGGCTTCTGGCAGATACCACTGGAGGAAAAGTCCAGATGGCTGACGGCGTTTGTGGTGGGTATGGAAATATATCAATGGAAAGTGCTTCCGATGGGCCTCAAGCAAGCCCCAGGACTTTTCCAAAAGGCGATGCAGAAGATGTTGAGCAGTCAGTACGATGATTTGTCTGACGGAGGCTTTATGAGAAGGCGGGGACAGAAGGCGGGAGAATATGCATTTTGCTATATCGATGACATTATCGTATACTCTAACACAATGGAGGAGCATATCGATCATTTGTCCGATATATTCAGGCGCATCGGAGCTTTTGGCCTGAAGTGCAATCTAAAGAAGTGTCAACTTGTCAAGACGAGTGTGACATACTTAGGGTACGAGATCTCCCATAATCGAGTCTCGATATCCAAAGAGAAGAGGAAGGAGATTATGAATCGACCGATACCGAAGGACTGCACTGAATTGCACTCATTCCTTGCGATGGCGCAATACTATAGCCAGTTTATACCCGATTGGGGTGCAACACGGGCTAAAGTGGAGAAAATGATAGATTTTGGAGACTTGAGGCTTTGCAAGCGTTTCATGCGCTCAAAGATCTCATTTACAAAGACCCGAAAGACGGAGGACTGGTGTTAACGATGCCCGACTTTACGAAACAATTCGTAGTCGATACAGACGCATCTAAGTTTGCGATTGGGGCTGTATTACAACAAGAGGATGAGGAGAAGAAATTACGCCCAATCATGTTTATTAGTAGGAAGTTGTGTGCGGCGGAGAGAAACTATTGCACAAGGCAAAGAGAGGCGTTGGCGGTAGTATGGGCCCTCAAGAGGCTCAGAGAGTATTTGTGGGGAGGACCTCAATTTACTGTCAGAACTGATCATCATAACCTGTTATGGTTGATGAATCATGAACAGACGGGACGGCTGGCGCGGTGGCAAGCGTTCTTGTCTTGTTTCGATTTTACAGTGGTCCATCTACCGGGAAAGCGAAATGTGGTCGCTGATAGCCTCTCTAGGCTAGAGTTCAACTCAGAAGTATCGGCGTTGGTGTCCACGGTGGAGATGGAAGACCTGTCCACTGACAAGGTGTATGAGGTCAGCCACATTGAGGCGATGGAGATGGCGAGTGGAGTCCGATATGACCGCACAGGTCTACGGTACAGTCCACAAGGCCCGGATCACGGGATATGTTGTGAGCTACATACCCAGGGGTCCTATGAGGTATATGAGAATGCGAAGGCGAACATAAGAGAGGAAGAGGAGACGCAGGAAGTTTATGCGGAGCCTCCTCAAGAGCGGAGAAGTGACCTAGACGATGACCCGGAAAGAATCGGGGTACGGCTAGAAGATGGTACTATCCATATAGCCTCGCCTACCGCATGGAGGCAACAACAGGCTCAAGATCCGGAGTTTAAAGAACTGATACAGTTATATCAGAACCCGGATGAGCTACGGATGACGAAAGCGATCAAAGATCAGATGAAGGAGATGGGATGGAGAGATGGTCTACTGTGGTACAAGGGCCTTCACGGTCGCTATGCGTCACAGCCGGACAAATGGACCCTTTGGGTACCGGAGAGTCTGAGACGATTTATATTTGTCGCAGCCCACAATTGCCCACTTTTGGCGCATCCGGGTCGACAACGAACTCATATGTTCGTAGCGAGGCGATTCTGATGGAAGAAGATGAAGGAGGAGACAGATCAGGCGGTGGATGCATGCATCCCGTGCAAGATAAACAAAACACCACTGAAGGCAAATTTCGGCCTGATTGGCGAATTTCCTCTTCATGCGGGGATGTTTGAGTTTATACACATTGATCATGTGGGACCTTTCCCAGAATCGAAGGATGGTTACAAATACCTCCTTACGGCTATTGACAGAGCCACCAACTATGTGTGGATCATCCCTGTCAAAGACGTTACCGGCAAGACGACGGCCGAGGCGCTGATCGATAGGATCATCTCACAGATCGGAGTACCAAGAAAGATATGTTCTGATCGAGGCTCGGACTTTAATAACGAGGTCATCGACAAACTATCTAAGTATTACGGGATGAAATGGCAATATGTTACTGCGCCTATAACCCGCGAGCAAATGGGAAAATCGAGCGGGTACACAGACCCCTCAAAGCCTCGCTAAAGATGTATTGCACGAAGAAGGAGAATCAAAGAGCATGGGTCGAGGCAGCACCATCATTTGCGTTTGCAATGAACTGTCTACCCTCTACGGCGTTAGGAGGCTCGAAGAGCTCAATCTCGCCATATCAGTTAGTATATGGGCGTGAGCCTGATATCCCGACTTCGCTCCTTCACCCAAAAGACACTTGGGCGGATGCGGATGAGTTGAAGATCACAGAGGCGCAGCTAAGGAGAGCGCAGAATGATCTTATCAACGACCAACCGAGGAAGGTGATGAGGTCGATGGGATCAAAGGACGTCCACCAGGAGGAGGAGGGGACGGACACTGACCCAAACGCGGGCAACGTTGAGATTGTCCATGAGCGATGGAAGGAAGGCGATGCGATAGCAACCATCGCATGGGTGAAAAATGTTTTCTATCTGATGAGACCAGCGGAACAACATGTCGCTGATGACACTCTCTCAGACTTATACTTGATGCGGGTCGTGGCGGTCCCACGACAGATGCGTGTCACACGGACACTCAAAATATCATCAGCCGCAAAGATAGTACAACCGATACTCCAGTTCTGGAGAAGTATGGACCCGGTTGAGGTTCCAAAGGCAAGACATTATCTGCCAGTATATAAAGACGCAAAAAGTCTCGAGACATGGGATGATACAATTACTCCCAGAGACAAGGATTACACTGCGTGGAACATTCAGACACTGCCAAGAGGAGTGCTTGATGTCCCTTTTGAATTATCGTTGGGCGGAGTCCCTAATAAGATCTGGGACATTCTCGAACAGTCAAAGTTCGATCTGACTTTTGTTGGTGGTCCTCCACCAGGCAAAGAAATCCGCGCCAGACGACGAAGGCAGTGACAAAGAAACTATTTTTCTTTATGTGTCTCAAATAAACTGATTGATTGCCCACGGCGTATCATGATTTGATCATGCATCATCAGTTATCAATATGAATATTAAAAAGACTCAGTGATATAACTTGGCATTCGATCGCAACATACGAGTGCGAAGGTCGATCGACGATGATACTACACCGTATACGGGGATCGCTAGTGTATTGAGCGATGGTGTTCCCGGGTATGACCCTTTGCAAGTCCTGGGATGATGTTCTCGAAAATGAAATGTTCTCTGAAACTTTCATTAAATTCTTTTTTACGATAGATTATATACTGTCGTACCTGAGCACGGTCAATCTCTACTTGTGTCGGTATATCGCAGGGTCGGGTACATACACCTCGACTTCGGATATAGCTATTAGGGCTGGCCCCCTAATACTATATCATAGGATATCCGCCTTATACAAGGGTATGTAATTAAAAAAGACAATGTACTTACGATCTCCCTGTGAATAATAATAATAATAATGATAATGATAAGAAGAAGAAGGAGATCAAAGGGGGAATCGTACTACAGCACCACGTTGCTTGTATTTTTTTATTAATTGTACGTTTGTTCTTGACATACTGCCGAAAAAAAAAAAAAAAAAGAGATTGAGGGGAAGGAGTTCAAAAATTTACAAGAATGGCTGGAGAATCCGCTTTGACGTGCAGTATGAGGATATATTTATCGTCTTTTAGCGTCTATCCGTGGGTCGATGCGCTGTGTGGCATGACTCCATAGCGCATACTATTTGCAGAAAGAAATCAGAATGTGTATGACGAAAATGCTATTTCCGTCATAAGTACTGTCATAAAATCGGGAGGGGGTACTGTAGGCATCACCCCCCGGATAGCCGGTAAAAAGTACCTTTTCCTGGTGACAGGTGCGCCAGCTTGTTTTTCAGTATTATTTGTCCGGATTGGACCTGATGCCATTTTATTCCTGGTCTGTTGCCGTTTTCCTTTTTGGCTTCACTGAGCTAATATAACGAGACATCATTCTCATCTTTTGAGGACTGTGTTTGGTTGTATTACCGACTTTTTTTCGAGCTATCGTTGGGGCATTACATTTTCTGCCTCCCCAGGACCATTCTCGATTGAAGTACTACTAGTAGTAGTGTTCTGATCATGATCATTGCATCCCTGCACACAAAGAAAAAAAGATAGAGAGATAGACTCGGAGAGAGAGAAAGAGGGGGGGGGGGCGGACAGTTTGAAAGTGCATCGACATCAGGGTGGCCATGGCGGCTTCCGCATCCGACTTACTCGTTTCCTGTGTGCGGACACGCATTTTGGAAAACGGGGGGGGGGGGGGGGAAGGGAGGGACCGAGCTCGCCGAGACTGCTGAAGCTTGCGCTGGACACTGGAAAAAAAGGAAAAGAAAGCAGACGGAGAAAGGACGCAGGAAGATTTGGGCGGAGGGGAGAGAGGGGGGGGGGGGGGGGGGGGGGAGGGACCGAGCTCGCCGAGACTGCTGAAGCTTGCGCTGGATCCTGGGGGAAGAGAATAAAAAGGAAAAATAAAGTATTCATGACGATGTCAAATGAGGGGAAGAAAACGAGCTCACATTTGAGCGCTTCCTAGCCCTGTCACCGTCCTGAGCTGCCGAAGCCTGCGCTGGACCCTGGACAAAAAGGAAAAGAAAGTAGAAGGAGAATCATATGTTGGAAGATTTGATTCGGCCCGGGGGGGGGGGGGGGGAGAGGGACCGAGCTTGCCGAGATTGCTGAAGCCTGCGCTGGATCCGGACCCTGGGGCAAAAGAATAAAAAGAAAAAGAAAGGATTCATGAAGATGAGGGGGAAGGACGAGCTCACCTTTGAGCGCTTCCTAGCCCTCTCATCATCCTGTGCTTTGGACCTTGCAAACAGTTGCGCTCTTCGGGCAGCTATGACCTCTCTGGTATCAGGGGGGTTTTGGGTTATTGCTGTGGTTTTTTTACTACTCTGTGAGCTAGATTCCTTGAGTGATTCCGTGACTGCCCATTCGAGCTCCTTTTCCTCCTGTGTCTTGCCCGCCTTAACCCTGCGAGAGGCCAAATCTGCGACATAGGCTTGTTCGTACTCCAAGTCCTGCATTTAATCACCGCTGCAGGTTTATCAGCCAAGGCCCCCTCTGTATGCACTGGCTCTACCTGCTCCACCGCTGGCCCTGGCTCAACCTGCCCCATCGCTAGCCCTTGCTCAACCTGCCCCCTCAAACGCACTGACTCAACCTGCCCCACCGCTGGCCCTGGCTCAACCTCAGGCTGCCTCCCCAAAAGCACTGACTCAACCTCCATCGGCGTCGCCTCCTCCCAGTCGCTGTCGACAAACAAAGGAGAGTACTGCATCCGGGCCCAGACCGAGTCATCGTCCGAATCGGAAATTTCAATAACCACCCGTGGCATCCAATGAATAGTTTCATGCCCATACTGATACGAGGTTACAAAGCTATCGCAGGGTTGCTTGTAATTAGGACACACTACTACTACTGCAAGGACTGACTGGTTGCACGTGTTTCACCACGTGTCAATGCATCCGCGATGGTACGAAGCCAAGCAACACTTAACCTGAGCCTGACGCTTACCATCTTCGCCAACATGCATAAACATGATATCATGAATCGGTTCATGGCAAATCCTGCAGTCAATGTCAGGCGCAACAGGCTTAGGCTTAGGTTGCTCGGCTTCCTCCTCGCGTTTGACAACGACAGGTGCGGAAGCAACGACAGACGACTCTAACGCGGGTAGTGATGGGGCAGAGCGCGACGCGAGCGGTGATGGGGCAGAGCGCGACGCGAGCGGCGATGGGACAGAGCGCGACGCGAGCGGTGATGGGACAGAGCGCGACGCGGGCGGTGATGACGCAGGGCGCGATGAAGATGATGACGCAGTGCGCGGTGAGGATAATGCGGCAGAGTGCGATGATACAGGGAATTCGAGTTTAACGCGGCTAGAGGAGGAGGAGAACGAGGATGAGGAAGAGGAGGCAGCACGCAAGTAGGGGGAGGAGGAGGAAGAGGAAGAGGGAGCAGCACGCAAGTAGGGGGAGAAGGAAGAGGAGGAAGAGGAGGAAGAGGCAAGCAAGGGAGGCTCTTCTCGCGATGCGGGAAATGCTGCGGCAGCGCGTTTTCCCGGACATCACAAGCAGGGCGTGGTTCAGGTGGATGAAACAAGGAATCGAGCATCGGCTCCACTCCCGGGTTGTGAGCAAGCCTCAGCTTGGGCACCCCCAGAGTGGAGCCGGTGCGCGAGGGCGTTGCACTGGACGATGAGGCAGTCGATCTACCATGGGTGAGATCACGAAAAGCAACTTTCCAGTCAGCTTATTGAATGACTGGATTTATGGCGTTTGCTGAATCAGCCGAGGTCCACGTATCGCGACCACGGTCGTATTGGCTCGCCCGCCGACCTTCCATAAGGGTATTGACAAACCCGCGGCCCAAGCAAGCTGGTATGAGGATCTTTTCAACCTGTAAATTCCGCCAATCGCTGCCTTCAGGCAGACCAAGCCTCTCCAGGAATTCACGACTCATTTCCCGGTAATGCAAATCGGTGGCCCGCACCCACCCTTTCGCGATCCCGAGCTTGCTGATCATTATGGAACTACACGGAACATAGATCGAAAAACCATTAACATTGAAATCCTTGCGGGAAATGGAAGTACAGGGCAGCAACAGCATCATTCATCATCAGGCAGGCATGCTTCTGTTTTGCTTACAATAAGCAAAACAGAAGCATGCCTAACAAAGCAGAGGCATAGACCTCTCTGGCGTGGTCTTCGTCGTCAGCGATTTTCCGAAACAGCACCTAAAAAACGTGAGACAAAGGAAAGAAACAAAAGCAGGAAACGAAACAAGAAAGAAGGCAAGCATAGCAAACGAAAGCTTACCTCAAAGCCTGCCCTTGCCTTCAATAATGCTTCCCTCAAATCTGCCTCGTACTTGTCTCTCTGCACTACAATTTTATGCACAGTGCTATTTGGGGAAACCAATTCCTTTTGGTTAACTAAAGAGCGGTGTACGAAGCTCCCAGCAGGCACGCCCCGCGATGAAGGCGTTTTGTCCGCCGTGGCGAACTCTGCTTTCTTTTGAGTTATCATGCGGGTACGCGTACCCCATAATCTGAACTGTCGAAAGATCTCATCTTTGACTCCTTCAACAAGCAACGCCAGTAGTAGTAGTAGTAGTAGTAGTAGTAGTAGTAGTAGTAGTAGTAGTAGTAGTAGTAGTAGTAGTAGTAGTAGTATTAGTAGTAGTAGTAGTAGTAGCAGTAGTAGTGATAGTAGTGATAGTGGTGATAGTAGTGATAGTAGTAGTAGTAGTCGTAGTAGTCGTAGTAGTCGTCGTCGTCGTCGTAGTAGTAGTAGTAGTAGTAGTAGTAGTAGTAGTAGGAGTAGTAGTAGTAGGAGTAGTAGTAGTAGTAGTAGTAGTAGTAGTAGTAGTAGTAGTAAGTAGTAATAGTAGTAGTAGTAGTAGTAGTAGTAGTAGTAGTAGTAGTAGTAGCAGTAGTAGCAGTAGTAGTAGTAGTAGTAGTAGTAGTAGTAGTAGTAGTAGTAGTAGGAGTAGCTGACACTGGGGTAGGGGGTGGCGAGAGGCAAAGCGGCGTACTGGGAACAGAAGGGTCTAGACCACACATTCCATCCAGGTCTCCATTTCTCTCTCTCTCTTCTCTCTAACTATCCGTTGCAACGACTTTTTTTTTTTTTTTTTTTTTTTTTTTTTTTTTTTTTTTTTTTTTTTTTTTTTTTTTGCTAAATTCTTTTCTGCAGGGCAGCACGGAGGTGTGAGGTACCACACACTGCCGCACGCAGACCGTATACAGTTGTATTGGGCATGTTACCTCATGTGGAATGAAGGTAACTCATCTCTATCTGTTCGTTTTGACGTGCTTGCCTGTTTGTTCGTTTTGACATGCTTGGTGTGCAGAGCCAGCCTTGACAGATGAACAGATGGTGAACGAATTGCGTCTGCAGGGACATACCTGGGTCATTTTGTGTGTGTGTGTGTGTGCACGTGTGTGTGTGTGTGTGTTTTTTTTTTTCTTTCTTTCTTTTCTTTTTTTTTTTGTTTAATTTCTTTCTTTCTTTTCTTGTCTTTCTTTCTTTTTTCTCTTTTTTTCTTTTCTTTTCTTTCTTTTTCTTTCTTTATTTCTTTATTT
Organism: Paulinella micropora; assembly: GCA_019918135.1. Classification (NCBI taxonomy): domain Eukaryota; phylum Cercozoa; class Imbricatea; order Euglyphida; family Paulinellidae; genus Paulinella; species Paulinella micropora. Next base: position 52,240 of record WBZZ01003087.1, on the reverse strand, counting down.
CTTTTGTCTTTCTTTTTTTTCTTTATGTCTTTTCTGTATTTTCTTTCTTTTCTTGCTTTTCTTTCTTTCTTTCTTTTCTTGTTTCTTTCTTTTTCTTTCTTTTCTTTCTTTCTTTCTTTTCTTTCTTTCTTTCTTTTCTTTCTTTCTTCAGCTTTCTTTTTTATTTCTGCTTGCAGCTTGTGCCAGGCATCCGAGGTGCAGGTGCTAAGAGGGTAGCAAGGATAAGAAAATACATTTTTGGTTGGACTTTGAAACGACCATCAGTGACTAATCCTGACAAGTACATAATTCACAACTTGCTTTACGCAATTGATTTTGTTTCTTGGGTGACGCAGCAAGACCCCTCTCGATTGAAGTACTTAGACGAATCTCATTTTGGAAATTGGGGTAAGGTCAGTCACTTGCGCGCTGTTTTGTCTTAAACACATTTTTTGTGCAGATTTTTCCCGGTGGATGTGGTGCAGGGGCCCCCCAGGGCAGCGAGTGACAAGAACAAGGCATATGCGCGAGGCAGTACGAACGTCTTTTAGTGTTACCTACATGACCTCTTTAACTCATCCAAGGGGGGGGGTGTTTTGCTCAGCATCAGACAGGGGTCTAATGACGCAGTCGATTACTTTGAATCACTTGTTGATGCATGCTATCATGGCTATCTTCAGGATGGTGATTTGCTGGTAGTAGATAATGCTAAGATTCACGGTGCCGAAGAGGTAGAGGATTTGATTTTTACGTTGTTGGCGAGTGTGGGAGTGAGACAGATTCGAGTGCCTGCGTATTTTCCAGAACTTATGCCCCCTGAACTTGTTTTCCAAAATGTTAAGCGGTATATGCGTGCGCACAGAGGTACTGGCTTTGCGAATGGGACGAACTTGATTTTCGTGGCGCGGCAGTATCGGCATTGAATTCCTCTATAATTTTAATACATCAATTCGAGTAGTTTTGTTTTCATGACTTAGTAACTTACAAAAACTTGAAATACTTACTTGAAATTTTGAAATTTTCAGTTTTTGTATATATATATTTTACTTTCACTCAGTTCTAAAATGATTGTATTAAATTATTTTCTTTTCGCAATGATAATATTATATAATATTTTGAAAATTTGAATTGATCAGTTTCTTTACAATAAAATAAAAGTTCAACTAGTATAAAAAGTTCAACCTAAAGAAAAAGATCGACCGGACCTATAAAAAAAGATCAAACGAATAAAAAAATATCAACAGTAAAAATTTTCAATATGTATAAAAAGTTCAACCGTGTCGAACTTTTTTTATAGGTTGAACTTTTTTTATAGGTTGAACTTTTTTTATAGGTTGAAATTTTTTTATAGGTTATACTTTTTTTATAGGTTGAACTTTTTTAATAAGTTGGTTGACATCACTTGAATGTCGCCAGTGATATTATTTGTCCAGATTGGGAGTTGCAGTTGTTCCCAAACATCCCAACTGGTTTGGATCGCTGTTATGTCACGCGAAGACATTGTTGCTCAGGTACGATGGTGTCTGGACTAGTTCCCAGAAACAAGCACTTGGGTATAGCTATGTCCTTGTTATCGAGAGGGTGGAGTTTCGCTTGTTGTACCCCAATATATGCGTGATGAAATAGTTAGTCAGTGCCAAAAAAATCTGGAAGCGGGGCATGAGGCATTGACAAAGGGTGGAGGTTTCTTAGTTCAACACAGCGATCTTCCAAACTGCGAATTTGCTGTCTTTGGGAAATCAAAATCAACGTATAAAGTGTACGCTCAATTGTTACAGGATATTTTTTGTGGACAACCGCTTACAGTTTCTTACAGTCGTTCTTATCGCGGGTGGTTTCTGGAGCGCTATGGATATAAGCTCGATCGCTTACAGTGGGGAACACTGACTCCGTTCCTGTGAGCCCCTGATCACTTACTTGGCAGTGATGATTACTAAATTGATAGTGAAAGCCACATAGTATGTAGTGATAGCCACTTAGCAGTTAGTGATGGTCACTTACAAGTTAGTGATGGTCACTTAGGGGTTAGTGATGGTCACTTAGAGGTTAGCGATGGTCACTTAGACGGTGGAGCTTCGCTGTCCGGTCTAATATCGCTACGACGGAAGGCCCTTCACTTGGCAGATGGCGGCGGCGCGGTGGCGAGCTTTTTGACGCTCAGTTTCGGGAATGACCATCAGTGAAGGTTGAATCATGGACGGCGGAGCCGAGCGGTGGGGCCGGGGGAGTTCCATGTAAGGCTGGACGGTGTGTCGCCCTCCTGGGGCGGGTCATGCGTCAAATTTGTGGAACGGCAATTTTCCCCTTTATTACTTTTATTTTGCCAGTAGTATTGCTCAGTCTATTTTCTTTCCTTTACTAGTACATAGTGGATAGGGAGTTAGGGGGAGATACCTATTGTGGGTGATCATATTTGCATACGTGTTTGTTTTGGGCAGTTAGGGATTATGAATTGCATTATCGTCTTGGTTGTTGCTGCGAGTATGTGTGAGTTATTTCTATGTTTGGTGGAGGAGACATGCTCACATTTGAGGAAGATTGTTTGTTATACTCATCATTTGTTTGATTAGTTGTGCTAGTGCCACTGGGGTGAACATACATTGCGTATATTGCATTGACGTTGACATATATCTATATGTACTATGATTTTCATATTGCGTGGTGGTCATTATTCGTGCGAATGGTGTGAATTACAATGATATTAGTAAGGGGATAGTATTAATTACAGTGTTGCTATATTGCCGAACACGAACTCCACTGGAGACGTAGGATAGCTCACTTGCTCATGTGTAACATGGTATTAATGATGATGTTAATGTGCTTAACGCTTCGGCTGAGCGATGTGTTTAAGGTTTGCTGTTTAAGTTGTCACGCAGGACCATATATATTTTATTAATTAACTTCAAGGTTGGCTGTTGTCTGTCGTTATGACATTTACTATGTTCAAGTTGGCTCATGTCGGCCGCTATTCCTAAATAGGGGGAGCAATGGACAATTTATTAATATAGTATTTAGCCTGTCATATCTGCCTCTACATGTTTCAACTTTACATAGTTATTAAATTATTATTACCATATTTTTGGTACTGGTGGCAAATTGCCTTTATGTTCATATATTACCAATTTGGTGAGGCTCAAGCCGAGTGGTTTCCTGTTGAGTTCTTTTGGATCTCAGTGTGACTTAGTAAAATGGTGGTAGACAACTGGGATCCCGAAGCCTCCTGTTAACAGGCTAGTTTCCCTACCCGGACCTTCAAATCGCCTTCTGCTCCTCGATCGGTTATTCCTTATATGCTAGATAATCTAGATAATCTATTGTTCTTGTAAACGAACTGATTAATTAAGTACGGTACTGTAGCAAACACTGTCTTAATATTAATAGAAATAATTATTAATACGTGACTTACCAGTCGTAGTGAAGTGGTAAATAATTTGTCTCATAAGAAGACCACAATCTTTTTAATACTACAATCAGCTTTCTGTCAGTGCTTCGCGCGATCCATTCTCTGGTTTGTGCTTCTAAGAGATATCAAAGAAGAAGAAGAAGAAGAAGAAGAAGAAGAAGAAGAAGAAGAAGAAGAAGAAGAAGAAGAAGAAGACGAGGAGGAGGAGAAGGAGGAGGAGGAGGAAGAGGCAGAGGCAGAGGCAGAGGAAGAGGAAGAGGAGGAAGAAGAAGAAGAAGAAGAAGCAGAAGCAGAAGCAGAAGCAGAAGAAGAAGAAGAAGAAGAAGAAGAAGAAGAAGAAGAAGAAGAAGAAGAAGAAGGAGAACTTCTTCCCGAGCGTTCTGTCTTGGTTTCCGTCGTCCCAAGAATCACACGTTGGTCCTCTGCTCTCGCCGTCCGCTGGTCTGTGATCGCCCCAGCACACAAAAGGCAATAGTATGAACTGTTGTTTGCTGCTGCATCGAGACGAGATGCTCGCAGACAGTAGTAGCAGAAGACATGTCCGCATGGCACTGCAATGGCAGGAATCAGAATTGGTAATGAATAGCAGACAGGACAGTGCAGCTGGGGCTGCGAACGCGTAACAGGCCGAATAAAATTCCAGACACGACGAAGGCGATCTAAGAGTCCGTGGAAGTTGATAAGGGGCAGCACAGTAAGAAAAACATCGGTCAGGCCATGCAAGAGAAGGTGTTGATTGAGAAACTCGAAACTTATTTGACGATAGGCCTACACAAACACAAACACATAAACATTACTCCAGTTTGGTAGCAAGAAACAATGTGAAGCTCCTGAAGACAAATTTGGTAAGTAAAGCAATTGTGTCTCCGCACCTTAGGATCACTGTACACAAGGCGCATGCACAGCAATCGTTCTAGCACGCTGCGGTACGAGCCATATCGCAGAAAGACCACGAAGTTCACCACGGTCATGAGTCGATAACCGGTCTCTGCCGTGCGCAGTAGCCAACACACCCAACCTCGCAAGCCTGCGTCGTCTTCCCAACCGGATAAGCTTGTGAACACTCTCAACCTCGCCCACAGATAGCGACCGCCTATCGACAGCAGTACGAAGCCTAGCTTCTGTCTAAACCGGAGTGGTTGGCGATCGGTCTCAAACAGAGGTCCTGGAGCTTGGAGCTGGCCGCTGGCAGGAACAGCCACCTTGTTGGCACGTCCGTCGACGTACTTGAGATTTTGCAAACCTAACACACACGCCAGCCCTGTGCTTCTCCTTCTCAATCCACAGAAACTGCACTTTTGTTCCGTCGTTGCGAATCTTGCTTGCCTTGCATGATGCATGATAGTCATAGGAAACAGAGCCAACATATGGAAGCTGTGTATTTGTTGCTGTGTTGCCATCGGGCGAAAGCTGTGTGTTTGTTGCTGTGTTGCCATGTGGAGTCACCATTGCCTGGAGAAGGCCTGTCACGGGCCTACAAACCAAGCATTCTCATGACATGCACGTCCTCTAGTTTTGAACCGTCGTAAACAGAAAGACCGCAAGTTCAAGTAAGGTATGCACCTAAAACAGACGAATGATCAATGTGTGTCTATGCATTTGCGACAAAAAGACCTCAAGCTTCCAACTCGAAATAAGGTCTGCATCTACGTACTGGTTTCAAAAGCAATGGTGCACAAGGAGAAGCAGGTTGCAGCTGTACTTTAAATATGAGCCGCACGGATACATCTAGCATCTCTGCCACCGCCAGGTCCAGCTGACCAAAGACAAGTGCGCATGTATAGATAACCAAAGAAGCAACACAAAGGAGCATATAAAAGGAAGCTTTGACACTGACCTCCAGCGCATCTAATTGGTTGACTCGCATAATCTTGACAGGGTCAGCCTGCTTGTCGACCGGCATCAGGGACTGGACAGGAGATAGGAGCAGAACATGTGATGTGAGGAAGCGCCGAGCAGCGCAGACCGCGGAGACTCTGGCCCACGCGCTCGACATATGACCTACACCAAACAGTTCAAGTGTAGACAGGAGATACGTAAAACGACAGGAACAAGATAATCGTAGAAAGACAGATAGACAGACAGATAGAAAGACGGATTAGACAGACAGATAGATAGATAGATAGATAGATAGATAGATAGATAGATAGATAGATAGATAGATAGAAGATAGAAGATAGATAGATAGATAGATAGATAGATAGGTAGGTAGGTAGGTAGGTAGGCAGGCAGGTAGGTAGGTAGGTTAGGTAGGTAGGTTAGGTAGGTAGGTTAGGTAGGTAGGTTAGGTAGGTAGGTTAGGTAGGTAGGTAGGTAGGTAGGTAGATAGATAGATAGATAGATAGATAGATAGATAGATAGATAGATAGATAGATAGATAGATAGGTAGGTAGGTAGATAGATAGGTAGGTAGATAGATAGATAGATAGATAGACAGACAGACAGGATAGATAGATAGATAGATAGATAGATAGATAGATAGACAGACAGACAGACAGACAGACAGACAGATAGATAGATAGATAGATAGATAGATAGATAGATAGATAGATAGATAGATAGATAGATAGATAGATAGATAGATAGATAGGTAGGTAGGTAGGTAGGTAGCAGGTAGAGAGGAAGGCAGGTAGGTAGGTAGGTAGGAAGGTAGGTAGATAGATAGATAGATAGATAGATAGATAGATAGATAGATAGATGGATGGATGGAATGGATGGAATGGATGGATGGATGGATGGATATATATTTATATATAATATTATATTATATATATATGCATATACATATGTATTTATACATATATGTATATATTATATAATATATATATATATATTATATATATGTATTATTACATATATATACACACATATATATATGTACATATACTAGATATATATATATATGTAATATATATGTATTACATATATATAATATATATATATGTATATATATATACATATATATATACATATATCTATATATATATATATATATTTGTACATATACTATATATATATATGCATATGTATATATATATATGCGCTAGGCGCTATGCTAGCTATAGCTAGTTTCGAATTCACTATAGCTAGTTTCACTAGTTTCACTAGTTTCACCTACTAGATCTAGATCTAGGGCAAAAAAAACTTTTAAAAACTTAGGTGCAGGAAACAACACCCCTTCCCCCGTGAGGGTGTTTCTCTCCCGACTCTACTGTACAGTGTATTTTTTTTTTTTTTTTTTTAACAGAAAAAGTGTTTTTTTTTTTTTTTTTTTTTTTTTTTTTTTTTTTTTTTTAATTTTATTATGATTTTTTTACAGTAAGCAAGGTTTAATGAGAGATTTTTTTTCCAACTTAGAATTTTAATCATTAGTGTTTTTTTTTTTTTTTTTTTTTTTTTTTTTTTTTTTTAAAATAAAGTAAGCAAGGTTTAATGAGAAAGAGACGATAGGACAAAGAAGAGCCTAATACAATTTTTTAATATTTTTTTTATTTTTTTATTATTATTTTTTTTTTTACAGTAAGCAAAGTTTAATGAGAAAGAGACGATAGAAAAAAAGTTTTTTTTTTTTTTTTTTTTTTTTTAATAGTAAGCAAGGTTTAATGAGAAAGAGACGATAGAAAAAAAGAAGAGCCTAATTCAAAAGAATTTTGGTTCCAAGGAACAACAGTACAAGCTCATAAGGAAATCTGGAACTAAGGTTCAACAGAAAGCTCATGGAAAGAATAATATGGAAGGGAAAAGAAAGAGAAAAAAAGATAGAAAGAAAGGAGGAAGGAGATAAAGAAAATCAGAAAAGAAAAGAAAACAGAGAAACAAAAAACAGTAAAGAAAGAAAAAAAAAAGCAAAAAAAAAAGCAAAAAAAAAAAAAAAAAAGAGAATAGGAACAAAAAAAAGAAAAGAAACAAAGAAACAAAGAAACAAGCGAAACAAAAGAAACAAGAACAAAACAAAAATGACAACAATAGAGGCAGCAACAAACACAAAAAGCAAAACAAACAAACAAACACAAGGCTAGACAGTGGCAAGGGAGACGATACTGAACTAGAAGGCAAGAGCGGAAAGCGCCAGCAGAGGTAAGACATAACTAACATGGGCGCAAGTGAGATCAATTGACAGTCAGTGAGACAGCCCTTAAGGAAACTGCAGCACCTAACGCAATTCACTCGCACCCGGAGGCTGTCGTAGCCAGGAGGGTGGTGTGCAGAGCGTAGTAAGGCTCGACATGGCGTACTCGCGACGCGATTATGCCGAGTGCTGCAGTATCCATAAGGACCAGCCCAAGCCTGGCAACCTCATAGACATGCAGCCTCAAGCTAGTCGAGCCAAACCACTCCGCACCCCAACACCCTCATAGACCAGAAGAAACTCCACAAGCCATAAACATACAGTTGAGCCAAGCAAGAACAAGCCCAAACCAGAAAAGCCGGATTATCCAGGCAACACTTAGAATTTTAATCATTAGTGTGTTGAACTTGTAGTAAACTCAATAATAAAATGAGACAGAGTAGAAAGGAGAGCAAACAGAGGTAAAACATAGGCTAATCAAAACAAAAGCAATACCAAAGAAAACAAACAGACGCAGGCAAAACAAGCAAAGAGCAGGAGGAGACATATGAGGAAAGGATGAAACATGCGAAGGCTCAAATAGTAGAAGATCGATATATCGCAGGTAAGAAGCTGGCCATATAATGATCTAAATGCCCGAAGCGTTTAGTTGCCCGGATCCTTGACCCCCTAGTGTTTATGAGGACTTATGGAGGGAAGGATGCACGTAATGCTCATACAAGGAAGAAGAGCTTAGCACGCCTCGGGCATGTAGCCCATTGAATACGGACCACATAACCGAGACATACTAATCTCACTACCATTGTAGGCCAAACATGCCTCCCTCCCCCACAAAGCCCCCCGCAAGCACACAACCATAAGTGCAAAATAAATATAAAAACAACCATACATACAACGTTAACATATATACATATATAAAGTATATACATATGTATGCACATACACTATGTGCATATATATAATACACATAAATACATATACACGTACATACACACATAGCATATATAACATGCATATATACATACATACATATATACATACATACATACATACATACATACATACATAAATATATACATGTATACATACGTGTATACAAAGATACACACATACATTCATACATGCATATATGCATACATACAAATATACATTCATACTTATGCAACATACATACATACATACATGCATATATACATTATACATTCATACTTATGCATTGTAACATATACATACACACATACATACATACATGCATACATACATACAAACATGCATACATATATGCACATACATACATATATACATACATACATACATACATACATACATACATACGTACCATACGTACATACATATATACATACATATATACATACATGCATACATGCATACATACATACATACATACATTTTATATACATATATATATTAATATTTTTTTTTATTACAGTAAGCAAGGGTTTTTTTTTCCCACGAGAAAATATTTTAATAATATTTTTTTCCGTTTTTTTTTTCACCACTTAGAATTTTAATCATTAGTGTGTTGAACTTGTAGTAAACTCAATAATAAAATGAGACAGAGTAGAAAGGAGAGCAAACAGAGGTAAAATATAGGCTAATCAAAACAAAAGCAAATAGCAAAGAAAACAAACAGACGCAGGCAAAACAAGCAAAGAGCAGGAGGAGACATATGAGGAAAGGATGAAACATGCGAAGGCTCAAATAGTAGAAGATCGATATATCGCAGGTAAGAAAGCTGGCCATATAATGGTCTAAATGCCCGAAGCGTTTAGTTGCCCGGATCCTTGAGCCCCCCCCCCCCCTTTTTTTTTCTTTTTTTTATTACAGTAAGCAAGGTTTAATGAGAAAGAGACGATAGAAAAAAGGAAGATTTTTTTACAGTAAGCAAGGTTTAATGAGAAAGAGAAGATTTTTATTATTATTATTATTATTATTATTTTACAGTAAGCAAGGTTTAATGAGAAAGAGACGATAGAAAAAAGGAAGAGACTATTTTTTTATTTATTATTATTATTATTACAGTAAGCAAGGTTTAATGAGAAAGAGACGATAGAAAAAAAGAAGATCCTAATTCAAAAGAATTCTGGTTCCAAGGAACAACAGTACAAGCTCATAAGGAAATCTGGAACTAAGGTTCAACAGAAAGCTCCTGGAAAGAATAATATGGAAGGGAAAAGAAAGAGAAAAAAAGATAGAAAGAAAGAAAGGAAGAAAGAGGTAAAGAAAAACCAGGAAAAGAAAAGAAAACGGAGAAACAAAAAACAGTGAAGAAAGAAAAAAGCAAATAACAAAAAAGGAGTAGGAACAAAAAAACAAGAGAAACAAAAGAAACAAACAAACAAGCGAAACAAAAGAAACAAAAACAAAACGAAAAGGACAACAATAGAGGCAGCAACAAACACAAAAAAGCAAAACAAACAAACACAAGGCCAGACAGTGGCAAGGGAGATGATACTGAACTAGAAGGTAAGAGCGGAAAGTGCCAGCAGAGGTAAGACATAACTAACATGGGCGCAAGTGAGATCAATTGACAGTCAGTGAGACAGTCCTTAAGGAAACTGCAGCACCTAATGCAATTCACTCGCACCCGGAGGCTGTCGTAGCCAGGAGGGTGGTGTGCAGAGCGTGGTAAGGCTCGACGTGGCGTACTCGCTACGATGAGGAAAAATGAGGAAAGGAAGAGATGCTAAGGCATACACACAGTAAAGTGAGAAATACATCGCGAGTAAGAAGCTGGTCATATCATGGTCTAAATGCCCGAAGCGGAAAATTGATCGGCAGCCTAAACTCCCCTAGTGATTATCTGATTATGAGAACTAATGGAGGGAAGGATGCACGTAAGGCTCGCACTGGAGAATTTTTTTTTGTTTAAATTTTTTTTATTTTTTACAGTAAGCAAGGTTTAATGAGAAAGAGACGATAGAAAAAGAAGAGCCTAATTCAAAAGAATTCTGGTTCTAAGGAACAACAGTACAAGCTCATGAGGATTTTTTTTCCTTAAGAAAAACAGGACGGCCCGTTTTTTCTAAGTGGAATCTTTTGATAAATAGTTTGGTTTCCGAAAAGAACAGGCCGGCCCGTCCAATATGTTCTTCCGCGAAATTTCCTATGGGTTGATGCCATTTTTATACGGGTGGACAGGCTTTTGTCACTTGAAACCCGCTGAAGGAATTTCTAGCTGTTACACAACCAAGTGCATCATTCAGTGGATGGAGGGAGCGTTCTAAAAGGCAAGCTTTCAAGTGCACTTTGTAATAGAAAGAAAGCACGAACTTATAATAAGTTGAACTCTGCCTCGCGCTTGTATTCAAAGCTCAATGCAAGTTCTTTTCTTCGTGGCTCTATGGTGGTGCGGTACTTCAGCAGTAGTGATGGACGTGGGAATAAGCTATCCTGGCTTCAGTGTCCAGCAACAAAACGGCAGGTTCAAAGTTTTTCCGCTGGGGAGCAAGTCAGACATAATTTGGAAGATCGCAAGCAGCAATTCGTTTGAGATCGAAGCAGATTGGTCCGATGCACTCTGGATATCGCTCGAATTTTCGAAATTACCAGAGCAATTTTCCTACACACTGAAAGATATATCAGGTATGTCTTGCAAATGCTAATTTTTGTACTGATCCAATATTGTTGTAGGTAAAAAAATGTCTGGTAACTTTCTCTCTCTCTCTCTCTCTCTCTCTCTCTCTCTCTCTCTCGCTCGCTCTCTCTCTCTCTCTCTCTCTCTCTCTCTCTCTCTCTCTCTCTCTCTCTCTCTCTCTCTCTCTCTCTCTCTCTACACACACACACACGCACACGCACACGCACACACACACACACACAGAAAGAAACACACAAATACCAAAAATGCAATTCAAAACGTCTAAATGCTAAGCACACAATTTATTATCACAGTTCAATTACTGTCTTGGTGCAGCTATCATGTCCAGCACCTCATTCAGTGGCAGCTCTAATGATCCAAACTCACCAAATGCCCTTCCGACTCCAGAGTTCGCCTCCTCAAACGGTGTGTGTGTGTGCGTGTGCGTGTGTGTGTGTGTGTGTGTGTGTCTGTGTGTTTGTGTTATGTGTGTGTGTGTGTGTTATGTGTGAGTGTGTGTGTGTGTGTGTGTTGTGTGTGTGTGTGTGTTGTGTGTGTGTGTTTGTGTGTTTGTATGTTGTGTGAGTTTGCATGTTGTTTGTGTGCTTGTGTTTTTTCTGAAGTATTATCCAATGGAAAAATATAATGAAGCAGTATAAATAGAGGAGGAGAATTAAGTGAGTAACCAGAGAGCGGGCCATGCAAGCAAAAGGCAGGCACACAGGCAGCAGGTTGCAGAGAGATAGAGCACACCACGACTGGAAAGTAGGAAGAAACCATACAATGGTCTAAATGTCCCAGACGCTTGATGCTTGCTCTCATCAAACCCAACATTGGTGGCTAAGGGAGAGGGAGCATGTAAGCTCGCATGCGAGCTCAAACTAGAAAGGTGTGTTCCTAGGCATGTATCAACAAACCTCAGGACATGCCATCAACCCAGATGAGCAACAAAACCTGCCACCACCCGAACAATCGTAAACAAAGCTGTATATTGCAAGATAAAAAAGAGGCCAGCAGGGAATATGCAATAATTAGGAGAGCAAAATCATACTTGAAGGTCACCTTCAACGCTGAGCCCAGGAGAGTAGAAAGAGTAAGAGAAAATTGATAAAGAAAAAGGTGCAGAATGCAAGGCAAAGGAGGGAAAGCAGAAGGGGCAGTTGAGAGCGCAGACAGCAGAGAGTGAATTGGGAGAGCTGGTAAAAGGTAAAGGAGCAACAGATACGCAATAAAGTTGGGAAAACGAAAGAGAGAGAGAGAGACCAGACAGACAGACAGAAACACAGAGAGAGAGAGAGAGGGAGAGAGAGAAAGAGAGAGAGATAGTAGAGCAGATAGTTAGCAAATTAAAATGATAAAACAAACTTTTTTCAACTTACATGAGGTTCTATTAAGTTGATCGAATTACTAAAGAAAAGTAGTTAGGTAAGTAATATTGATAGAGGAGGGAAAAAATACGCAAGCAGAAAGAGACAGTTCAAGCCAAGGGCATACATTCAGGTGGCTGGTCGGACAGAAATAAGTATGCATACCGTTTTTTAAACCCCCCCGCCTTTATTTTTCTAGCACAATCACAAAACAAAAATCAGAAGCAACTATACAGGAGAAAGAGAAAGTAAGGAAAACTGTTGTTGTTGATGTTGATGATGATGATGATGATTTTGTTGTTGTTGTTGTTGTTGTTGTTATTGTTGCTGCTGCTGCTGCTGTTGCGCTTGCTCGTCCTACACGAGGAAGGAGTGGACACCGAGAGTAGGAAGTAAAAAATTTTGATAGGAGTATAATAGTCAAAATAATAATCAAAGTATGAAGAGAAATGAAGAGAAAATAAATACAGAGAAAATGCAAAGGAAGAAAAGGGAAGAAACACGAAGAAGAAAGCACAATATTGCAGTAAGAGAAACACGCAAGCAATAAGCTGAGAGAGGGATAGGCAAAGCATACCTAGAGAACAAGGCACATCAAGGTAGAGGGCCATAAAATGGTGTGAAAGTAAGAAAATATGATGGGCCGCATTCCATCACCACATAGTTGTTTGTCGTGACTTATAAGGGAAAGTAAAATGTAAAGCTAAGCTTGGAAGGTTGAGCATAGCACACGCCTCGGCCATGTAGTTTTTGAGTTTTTCACAAAAGCCCGAGACTTATGCGCTACCTTCGCTTACATGTCATGGAAAATCACTTGAGGATGATGGCTTTGAAGGTTGAGTGTAGCACGCCTCGGGCATGTAGTTTATGAGTTTATGGACAACAGCCCCCAAAACATGCTAACTCTCCAAGCGAGCAAACATCCCCCGTCCCCCCCCCATTTTTACTTGTTTGGTAGATCGCATTGTCTTTACCCACGAGGATGCTGAAGCCCAGTCCAACGATGAATACGTCAGAACCAGGCCGCTGGTGGGTTTTGCATTGGTCCTTGAGATTGACACCCATGCAAATTTCGAAATCAAATACATCAAGATCGGTTCTCGAACCAAAACCCGCGATTGGAGAAGCGTCAACACTCAGCTGTTTCCCACAGAGGCTATTTGCTCAGCTGATGACACTTTGAATGCGAAATGTTGGGGTTCAACTACTTTAATCTACCAAAAGTCCAGAGCAGTGGCGCGAATGCTCATCAGTAATAATTATTTGTGCACTGGTTTCTTGATACATTCCAAAGGTATTTTGCTCACGAATTACCATTGCTTCTCTTCCCAAGCGCAAGTGGATGCTACAAGCTTTGAGTTCATATCTGAAGCTCCAGATTGCGACAGCTCCAACGGGCAGGTGACCTTTGCTGCATTCACCGACAATTTGATCTCGCTATTTATCTCTATGACCTTTCCCCCCCCCCCCCCCCCCCTTCCCCCCCCCCCCCCCCAACACTCTCCTTTCTCTGTATCTCTGTATCTCTCTATCTCTCTCTCTCTGCCCCCCCCCTCTCTCTCTCTATTTCTCTTTTGTTTTTTACTCTGACTGCAAACTGTAACGTGCAGCTTATGCACACTAAAGAACTTGGCTAACACTGATTTGCCCAACTATAGCTCATGTACACCGGAGAAAAAACGGTGAGGGGAGGCAAGTACCTCGGTGGCAACCAGGCGCTCGACTTCGCTATGGTGCAGCTCTCCGACACCTCAGTTGCAACAACCTACGGGTATAGCAATTTTCTCTCTCTCTCTCTCTCTCTCGATCTCTTTCTCGATCTCTTTCTCGATCTCTTTCTCGATCTCTTTCTCGCTCTCTTTCTCGCTCTCTTTCTCGCTCTCTTTCTCGCTCTCTTTCTCGCTCTCTTTCTCGCTCTCTTTCTCGCTCTCTTTCTCGCTCTCTTTCTCGCTCCCTTTCTCGCTCTCTTTCTCGCTCTCTTTCTCGCTCTCTTTCTCGCTCTCTTTCTCGCTCTCTTTCTCGCTCTCTTTCTCGCTCTCTTTCTCGCTCTCTTTCTCGCTCTCTTTCTCGCTCTCTTTCTCGCTCTCTTTCTCGCTCTCTTTCTCGCTCTCTTTCTTTCTCGCTCTCTTTCTCGCTCTCTTTCTCGCTCTCTTTCTCGCTCTCTTTCTCGCTCTCTTTCTCGCTCTCTTTCTCGCTCTCTTTCTCGCTCTCTTTCTCGCTCTCTTTCTCGCTCTCTTTCTCGCTCTCTTTCTCGTCTTTCTCGCTCTCTTTCTCGCTCTCTTTCTCGCTCTCTTTCTCGCTCTCTTTCTCGCTCTCTTTCTCGCTCTCTTTCTCGCTCTCTTTCTCTCTCTCTTTCTTGCTCTCTTTCTCTCATGTGTTACGTGGTATATTATTTATGCGATCCTCCTTGATGGTCTCGCAGAGTTTTGGAGCTAGATTTTGACCCACAAAGCGCTCCGCAAGGAACTAAAATCTATATTCCTCAGCATCCACGGGGATGGGCAAAGATGATCGGATATTATGACGACGGGAAAGTTGATTCTGCCCTAACAGCACAGCAAACCTCGTGCCTTGGAGGTGCGACCAGTAGCCTCAAAGACCTTGGATACATGACCGATACTGATGGGGGCAGTAGTGGAGCACCAGTCATACATCGTACTACTCACAAAGTCATCGGCCTTCATCACTGTGCGGGTTGTCCAAATCGGTACGCATATTTTAGTATGTTGGTGTGCTTATGATTAGTCTGTGTAGAGCTGTGGCCATGAGTGACTTGAGGACCCAACTCCTTCCTGTGCTGCAGTCCGAGTGTTTTCAAAACAGTGACTGTTCCCAAGGAGGAGTTACAGGGAATTGTAGCTGGACAGCGATGAACACCGTCGGAACTTGTGGTATGAACCACTAACCATACATAACCTTTACCTCTTGCTGCCTGTTATCGACAGCAGTGGGTACATCTTATCCTGTCATGTAGATATGAATGAATGCAGCTCCTCGCCTTGCCAAAACCAAGGAAGATGTATTGATCTGGGACGAACTGGATTTCAGTGCAACTGTGACGGCACTGGTTTCACTGGCACGTTTTGCCACATCGGTCACGTTTCTAATTTGTGTAGTGCGTGAATTCCCTTACATTTATTGCTTGATTGTTTAGCTGTCAGTCCGTGTGCGTCAAGTCCTTGCAAGAACGGGGGAACCTGTTCAGACAGAACGGGCGGTTTTGTATGCTCTTGTCGCCCTGGCTATACGTCGTTCGACTGCTCAGTCGGTCAGCTCTTGGCCATAGTCTTGTCAAAGGCAAATGCGGTGCGTTGCTTTAGATATAAATGAGTGCTTGCTAAGCCCCTGCCGTAACGGTGGCACGTGTACGGACGGTATCAATGCGCGGACTTGCAGCTGTCCTGCTGGTTTTAGCGGTTCTGATTGCGGGACCAGTAAGTAAGACATAAACCAATTATATTCTCATGAATGCAAATTTCTATAGACGTAGACGAATGTGCAAGTAGCCCATGCAGAAATGGTGGAAAATGTATCGACGGAAGGAACCTGTACACGTGCTCGTGTGATAACGGCTGGACTGGCCAGAACTGCCAGACGGCAGTTACTACTACTACAACTACTACTACTACCACAACTACTACTACTACGAGGGCTCCGACTGCTACTACCACAACTACTACTACTACGAGGGCTCCGACTGCTGCAAACAATCTGCTGGTATGAGCAAACGCGAAATGCAGAAAAACCTTGCCTGCTATATTTCAGACTTGTGGCTCAGCGACAACGATTACAATGATTTCTACGGGTTTTTGTGGCGACATAAATTGCACTCCGTACGCCTAAAAACTGTTAATTTATCTAGCCATCGATCTGTTGTGTTTTCGTAGCCTTCAATGGGAAGCACAATGTTTTGCAGCCTTGCAGTCCTGTACCAATTGTGGATCAGATAGTGCCCGGATCACGGTCGTCAACCACCCCCCGCCCTACCTTCCCTCCCCAACCCAGTTAGGTTGAACAAGAAGCACGTCAATAGAATGTAGTTGCATTGTGCATAATGGAATCCTAAAGTTTGCCTACCTGGATTTTGCAGGGAATTGCCAGGAGTGATACCTCGCCAGATGGTTGCTACTTTCGGCCTCTTTATAACACTCTGTGGTGGAAGGCGAGCCCTAACGCAGCTAGAGTGGTACCTCCCGTACCTAGCAGATCTCTTTTGACGCATGTGGCTTATCGTTTACCTTTTCTTTCTTGGTAGTCTGCTTCCGAGGACAGGAGCATTCTGTGTGAGTGCTGCGACAAGGCATCTTCTAGCGCTGTCAATCCTACTTCCACACCAGAAGCACCGACAACTACGATCAGGCCAGCATCCACAACTACGATCAGGCCAGCATCCACAACTACGATCAGGCCAGCGTCCACAACAACCGCGACGACCACAACCACGACCACCACAACTGCGCCCCAGGCAACGGTCTCATCTATGGGCTTGGAAAGCGAATTGCAGATCACTTCTGGGACATGCCCTCGCCTCGCACGCAATCCATCCGAATGTTTACAGCTAGCTCGGGTACAGTTTGTGCAAATTGTAGGTTTTGATTTGCATTCAACGCAACATTTTAGGAGTTGGATCTGGATTTGAAGGGCAAGATGACTGTTGATACCACTGGTTAGCACGCACGATTTTGAAACTTACCCCCTTGCCTCGGCCTCTACCATTCTCTCTCTCTCTCTCCTCTCCCTCTCTCTGTCTCTCTCTCTCTGTCTCTCTCTCTCTGTCTCTCTCTCTCTGTCTCTCTCTCTCTCTTTCTCTCTCTCTTTCTCTCTCTCTCTCTCCCTCCCTCCCTCTCCCTCCCTCCCTCCCTCTCCCTCCCTCTCTCCCTTCCTTCACCCCCCCCCCCCTCTCTCGCGCGCTCTCTCCATCATACTCATGCTGAAATGGCCGAAGTTTGAAAAAATCAAAACTTGCGGGGAAAGTTTTCAAAATTTCAAGACACCTGTTCTAATTTCTTCAAATTTGCCCTAAGGGTGCGAACGAAATTGTGATTAATCAGGTGAATTTTACTTTTCTGCATTCATATGGATGTATCCATGTATCCATTACGTATGCATGTATGTATTGTGTGAATGTGCATTGTCACTCTACCTCCCTATGTCGCACTCGCGTATTTTAGTTTGCGTCTAACACTTCTTTTTTGGTATGTATGCCACAGGACTTCCATCTGGCTGCTACGTCCGGGTACTCACTTAGGATTTGACTCGATCTGCAATTTTGGGTTCAATTTTTTTGTTTGTTTTGCTTCAGGATGGCGGATATCTGGTATTCAATTTCGCAGCAGGCGGCAGAGAGTGTAGTACAGATAGGCAGGTATGAAAAAATCGATGTCTGGAGCATGTCATTTATCAAATGCGAGCTTGTATGATAATTATTGTTAGTGTCTCTGTGTACCGTCCGAGCCATCCGAGGAGCCATCTAACGCATTGGTTGTCATGACAAGTGCGACTTGTAAAAATCCCGAGCAGAGTGTGAGGGATTGTTTCGACCGAATCTCGGAGCTCAATCTGGTCTGTCATAAAAGAAAGGCAGTCTGACATAATGAGCAGTGTAGCAGTTGGTGTTGTTTGTTTGCCTGGTTTGCTGAGATCTTAATTGTACGCTTCTATGTCGTTCGCGTCCACTAGTTGCTTGACATAAACGTCTTTGATTTCTTTGGTGTGTTGATAGCCGGCTGACAATACCTTGGTCCTGACACTCAGCAACTTTCCTGCAGGATGTTGGCTGGATCTGAATTTGAGAAATATGGTTTACAACCAGAACTTGGAAAGCCAGGTCGAGTGTTCCAGTGCTATTCATTGTTTCTGTGACTCTGGAAGTTCAACCAGGAGACGCACGAATACGTGAGCGGATTATCATCGTTTTGGATCACTGGATCGGTCTTTGACTCGCAGGACCAAATAATTTTGGCCCTTTTGTAGAGTAAATCGACAATAGATTCGTACGTGAATTCACACTGGAATTGTATGTGAATCTACATTGGAACTGTACGTTTAATCCACAAAACAAAGTAAATAATATACTAGACTCCATCTAACCAAGCCAACAGACCCACATTGTGGACATATAATGGATATTAATAGCAATGATGATGATGATGATGATGATGATAATAATAATAATAATAATAATAGTGTATCTCCTGCCAATTGCTGAGCCAAAAGGCCATGTGCATCCAGTCCTCCATTCCATAAGGAAAGTCTCCACACCAATCGGTGGAATAAAGGAAGTGACGGCATAGAACATTACTCTAGGAGCTTTATACCAATCAGCCCATGGAAAGGGACCGATGGCCTATGTACTCCCTAATAATAATAATAATAATAATAATAATAATAATAGTGCTTCTCTGTCAATGGCTGATGCATTTCTGCACATGCGCCTCCATCGTCTCACCCGTGAGGGGAGTACGAAGAATTGACGATAAGCTCTAATGACACCCCCGCAAGGGCAGTTCCAACACTTCCAGACGGGCCGGTATGTTCAATGAAAATACTGGTCCAGAAATAGACCGGTATGTTCAATGAACATACTGGTGGCACCGACGGGAATCGAACTGGCGACAGGGCTCAGATGGTAGAACTTGACCACTGGGCTATCACGGTGTCCAATAATAATAATAATAATAATAATAATAATAATAATAAAAATAATAATAATAGTGCTTCTCTGTCAATGGCTGATGCATTTCTGCACATGCGCCTCCATCGTCTCACCCGTGAGGGGAGTACGAAGAATTGACGATAAGCTCTAGTGACACCCCCGCAAGGGCAGTTCCAACACTTCCAGACGGGCCGGTATGTTCAATGAAAATACTGGTCCAGACGGATCGGTATGTTCAATGAAAATACTGGTGGCACCGACGGGAATCGAACTGGCGACAGGGCCCAGATGGTAGAACTTGACCACTGGGCTATCACGGTGTCCAAAATAATAATAATAATACTATATCTGAGGCGTACTGATGCAGCTAATGGCATATCCTCAACGGACATAAGCCTCCAATACCCTTGTTCGAGGTCCTCCACCCCCCCGTGTCAGTCTCTCGCCTGATGATCGGGGCCACCGATGGAGCTCCTGAGGGCAAGACTGCACTAAGCCGAGGTTATTCCGCAGTCCCAGCAACCTCTTGCAAGACGTCACCGAATGTGCAAGTGCATACACCAAGCGCGGTTGCTAGAGCTGCCTCGAAACCCCACCCATAACAATCTGGTGTCTGCTGGGTCCTGGGCTATCAACCAGCATATGCGGAGTTTAAGATCTTTTACGCGCGCAACGACCCTCCTCCCCAGCATCTACCACCAAAGGGTTATGAGTTGGCGTCACAGTTTAACGCCTTGAGGCCATTGGGCTGGAAAATAATAATAATAATAATAATAATAATAGGATATTTTCTTTGAAAGTATTGGTCTGTCTGGAAGGCTTGGAGCTGCCTTGCGGGGGTGTCAGTAGAGCCTATCGTCAAATCTTCGTACTCCCCTCGCGGGTGAGACAATGGAGGCACATGTGCAGAAATGCAGTCGCAATTGACTGAGAAGCACTATTATTATTATTATTATTATTATTATTATTAGGGAGTACATAGGCCATCGGTCCCTTTCCATGGGCTGATTGGTATAAAGCTCCTAGAGTAATGTTCTATGCCGTCACTTCCTTTATTCCACCGATTGGTGTGGAGACTTTCCTTGTGGAATGGAGGACTGGATGCACATGGCCTTTTGGCTCAGCAAATTGGCAGGAGATACATTATTATTATTATTATTATTATTATTATTATTATTATTATTATTATTATGGAGGCACATGTCCAGGATCTGGATCTGATGCTATAGTCTGAGGAAGCCTATTATTATTATTATTATTATTGACACCCCCGCAAGGGCAGTTCCAACACTTCCAAACGGACCGGTATGTTCAATGAAAATACTGGTCCAGACGGACCGGTATGTTCAATGAAAATACTGGTGGCACCGACGGGAATCGAACTGGCGACAGGGCCCGGATGGTAGAACTTGACCACTGGGCTATCACGGTGTCCATAATAATAATAATAATAATAATAATAATAGTGCTTCTCTGTCAATGGCTGATGCATTTCTGCACATGCGCCTCCATCGTCTCACCCGTGAGGGGAGTACGAAGAATTGACGATAAGCTCTAATGACACCCCCGCAAGGGCAGTTCCAACAATTTCAGATGGGCCGGTATGTTCAATGAAAATACTGGTCCAGACGGATCGGTATGTTCAATGAAAATACTGGTGGCACCGACGGGAATCGAACTGGCGACAGGGCTCAGATGGTAGAACTTGACCACTGGGCTATCACGGTGTCCAATAATAATAATAATAATAATAATAATAATAATATGTATGTATCGTCTGCCAATTGCTGAGCCAAAAGGCCATGTGCATCCAGTCCTCCATTCCATAAGGAAAGTCTCCACGCCAATCGGTGGAATAAAGGAAGTGACGGCATAGAACATTTCTCTAGGAGCTTTATACCAATCAGCCTATGGAAAGGGACCGATGGCCTATGTACTCCCTAAATAATAATAATTAATAATAATAATAATAGTGCTTCTCTGTCAATGGCTGATGCATTTCTGCACATGCGCCTCCATCGTCTCACCCGTGAGGGGAGTACGAAGAATTGACGATAAGCTCTAATGACACCCCCGCAAGGGCAGTTCCAACACTTCCAGACGGGCCGGTATGTTCAATGAAAATACTGGTCCAGAAATAGACCGGTATGTTCAATGAAAATACTGGTGGCACCGACGGGAATCGAACTGGCGACAGGGCCCAGATGGTAGAACTTGACCACTGGGCTATCACGGTGTCCACAATAATAATAATAATAATAATAATAATAATAATAATAATAGTGCTTCTCTGTCAATGGCTGATGCATTTCTGCACATGCGCCTCCATCGTCTCACCCGTGAGGGGAGTACGAAGAATTGACGATAAGCTCTAATGACACCCCCGCAGGGGCAGTTCCAACACTTCCAGACGGGCCGGTATGTTCAATGAAAATACTGGTCCAGAAATAGACCCGTATGTTCAATGAAAATACTGGTGGCACCGACGGGAATCGAACTGGCGACAGGGCCCAGATGGTAGAACTTGACCACTGGGCTATCACGGTGTCCACAATAATAATAATAATAATAATAATAATAATAATAATAATAATAATAATAATAATAATAATAATAATAATTCCCGCGTCGCGTCGGACTGACAACAGGTCTTCTCTTCTTTCGCAGTTCTTATCTTTCTTTGTTTCTTTTGCCCTCATACTTTGTAATCTTTCCTTTCTTTCTTTCTTTTCTCTCTTTTCTCTCTTTCTTCCTCTCTTTTCTCTCTTTTCTTTCTTTTTTATTTTCTTTCTTTTTTCTTTTTTATATTCTTTTGTTCTATTTCTGCTCTTTCTGCTCTTTCGTTTCTTTCTTTCTTTCTTTCGATCTCTCTCTCTCTCTCTCTCTTTTCTTTCCTTTTTTCTCTTTTCTTTCCGCCTTTTTTTCTTTTCTCTTTCTTTTCTTTTTCTCTTTCTCCTGCCCTTACACTTAATCCTTCTCTCTTTTCTTTCTTTCTTCTTTCTTTTCTTTGTTTTTTTCTCTCCTTTCTTGTCTTTCCTTTCTTTTTTCTCTTTTTTCTTTTCTTTCCTTCTCGTATACTCTCTCTCTCTCTCTCTCACACACACACAGACACACACACACACAAAGTCTCTCTCTGTCTCATCTTCTTGCTTGCTTCTTTGAATTTCAGAACTCTTGTCGTTCCATTCGTTTTCTCTCTTTTTTGCTCTCTTTCTTTTTTCTTTTCTTTTCTTTCTTTCTTTCTTTCTTTCTTTCTTTTGCCCTCATAGTTTGTAATCCTTCCTTTCTTTCTTTCTTCCTCTCTTTTCGCTCTTTTCTTTTTTATTTTCTTTTTTTTTTTATTTTCTTTCTTTTGCTCTATTTCTTCTCTTTCTTCTTTTTCGTTTCTTTCGTTTCTTTCTTTCGATCTCTCTCTCTCTGTGTCTCTCTCTCTCTCTCTCTCGCTTCTTTCCTTTCTTTTTTCTCTTTTCTTTCCGCCTTTTTTTCTTTTCTCTTTCTTTTCTTTTTATCTTTCTCTTGCCCTTACACTTGGTAATCCTTCTCTCTTTTCTTTTCTTTGTTCTTTTCTCTCCTTTCTTTTCTTTCCTTTCTTTTTTCTCTTTTCCTATCGCCTTTTTTCTTTTCTCTCTTTCTTGTCTTTTCTCTTTCTCTTGCCCTTACACTTGGTAATCCCTTTCTTTCTCTCTTTTTTTTTCTTCTTTTCTTTTCTTTCTTTTTTACTTTCTTTTCTTTTTCTCTGCCTCTGCCTGTCTTTTCTTTTTCGTTTTCTTTTCTCTTCGAGTCTCCCTCTCTTGAGTTTTTTCCTTTTTCTATTGCCCTTACACTTGATAATCCTTCCTTTTCTTTGTCAGTTCTTTTCTTTCTTTCTTTCTCTCTCTCTCTCTCTTGGATTTCTTCAAGTTTTTCCTTTCTTTTTTTTCCCGCCTTTTTTTCTTTTCTCTTGCCCTTACATTTGGTAATTCTTCCTTTCTCTTTTCTTTTTTCTTTTTTACTTTCTTTTCTTTCTCTCTGCCTGTCTTTTTCGTTTCTTTCTCTTTTTCTTTCCCCCCCCCCCCTCCATGGTAAGTCAAAGAGGGAAGGGGGGGGTGGAGTGTAAATAATTCTGAAAGTGAAGACGGTTTGTTTATTAATACTATTAATTAAATCTGGTATTAATAATTCTGAAATTGAAGTTTGCTTATTTATTAAAATGAAGTTATTTTCAGTTGTACGGGTACATATATTAAGACCCGGCGATACTACATACACTGATATGAAACTGAGCAAACGTTCGGCCTTCATGATTGAAATTTTAAAAAAGTTATAAGTATGAAAAAAGTTAATAATCCTATATTAAAAAAAGATAATTGCTCCAAACTTTGTTGTCCGAAAAGTCAGATCATTTTTATAAGATAGAACTTTTTTAATACATAAAACTTTTTTATGCCAGTGAGACTGCTAACTTGATAATCTGCCGTATACTAGCTATAGCCTACCAATATATAGAAACTTTATTGAGAAAAGGGTGCCAAGGGAAGGGCGCAAACAAATACTTACTAGGCAGGACATAAATAATGTCTAAGTCGGATGGTTTTCCCCCTTGTTATCAGGGGAGCACTCTTACTTTTCTTTATTTTTTCTGTCGTTACCTAGTATTTTTTTTTTCATGCTGCTCATTGTTTCTTTTGTGTTTGAATTTTCTTTCTTTGTTGCTCAGACTGCTTAATTTTTAATATTTATTTATTATTGCTGTTGACATTCAAGACAACAAAAAAATTGATTTTTCTGTTTTGGTTGGAATTTCAGTTTTGGTTGGAATTTTGATTTTGGGTGAAAATTTGAATTTTTCAAATTAACTGCTATATTCGTCCGCAAAATATCGTAAATTTTCGCGAAATGTTACCGTTAAATTTGAAAATTTGAATTTTTGTCACAAAAATGAAAAACTGTCACAAAAATGAAAATCTGACACAAAAATGAAAAACTAATTTTTGTTGTTGTCTTGAATGTCAACAGCAATATTATTGCCGCAAGTTCTGATGTTTAAGTTCCCGGAGTTTCCAATTGGTAGTTTTTGTTACCAATTAGTAACATTTTTTGTTACCAATTGGAAAGTCTGAGCAGGGATTGCGTGAAATTTTAGCAAAAATTATATACCAATTGGTAACACTAAATCTGGGAACTTAAACACTTATGTTGTAATGCCCCAACGATAGCTCGTAAAAAAGTCGGTAATACAACCAAACACAGTCCTCAAAAGATTAGAATGATGTCTCGTTATATTAGCTCAGTGAAGCCAAAAAGGAAAACTGCAACAGACCAGGAATAAAATGGCATCAGGTCCAATCCGGACAAATAATACTGAAAAATAAGCTGGTGCACCTGTCACCAGGAAAAGGTACTTTTTACCGGCTATCCGGGGGGTGATGCCTACAGTACCCCCTCCAGATTTATGACGGAAATAGCATTTTCGTCATACACCTTCTGATTTCTTTCTGCAAATAGTATGCGCTATGGAGTCATGCCACACAGCGCATCGACCCACGGATAGACGCTAAAAGACGATAAATATATCCTCATACTGCACGTCAAAGCGGATTCTCCAGCCATTCTTGTAAATTTTTGAACTCCTTCCCCTCAATCTCTTTTTTTTTTTTTTTTTTTCTGCAGTATGTCAAGAACAAACGTACTATTAATAAAAAAAATACAAGCAACGTGGTGCTGTAGTACGATTCCCCCTTTGATCTCCTTCTTCTTCTTATCATTATCATTATTATATTATTATTATTATTATTATTCACAGGGAGATCGTAAGTACATTGTCTTTTTTAATGACATACCCTTGTATAAGGCGGATATCCTATGATATAGTATTAGGGGGCCAGTCCAATAGCTATATCCCCGGGTATGACCCTTTGCAAGTCCTGGGATGATGTTCTCGAAAATGAAATGTTCTCTGAAACTTTCATTAAATTGTTTTTTACGATAGATTATATACTGTCGTACCTGAGCACGGTCAATCTCTACTTGTGTCGGTATATCGCAGGGTCGGGTACATACACCTCGACTTCGAACACCATCGCTCAATACACTAGCGATCCCCGTATACGGTGTAGTATCATCGTCGATCGACCTTTCGCACTCGTATGTTGCGATCGAATGCCAAGTTATATCACTGAGTCTTTTTAATATTCATATTGATAACTGATGATGCATGATCAAATCATGATACGCCGTGGGCAATCAACCAGTTTGTTTGAGACGCATAAAGAAAAATAGTTTCCTTGTTACTGACTTCGTCGTCTGGCACGGATTTCTTTACCTGGTGGAGGACCACCAACAAAACTCAGATCAAACTTTGACTGTTCGAGAATGTCCCAGATCTTATTAGGGATTCCGCCCAACGATAATTCAAAAGGGATATCAAGCACTCCTCTTGGCAGTGTCTGAATGGTCCACGCAGTGTAATCCTTGTCTCTGGGAGTAATTGTATCATCCCATGTCTCGAGACTTTTTGCGTCTTTATATACTGGCAGATAATGTCTTGCATTTGGATCCTCAACCGGGTCCATACTTCTCCAGAACTGGAGTATCGGTTGTACTATCTTTGCGGCTGATGATATTTTGAGTGTCCGTGTGACACGCATCTGTCGTGGGACCGCCACGACCCGCATCAAGTATAAGTCTGAGAGAGTGTCATCAGCGACATGTTGTTCCGCTGGTCTCATCAGATAGAAAGCATCTTTCACCCATGCGATGGTTGCTATCGCATCGCCTTCCTTCCATCGCTCATGGACAATCTCAACGTTGCCCGCGTTTGGGTCAGTGTCCGTCCCCTCCTCCTCCTGGTGGACGTCCTTTGATCCCATCGACCTCATCACCTTCCTCGGTTGGTCGTTGATAAGATCATTCTGCGCTCTCCTTAGCTGCGCCTCTGTGATCTTCTCCTTCTTTCTGCTATGCTCTCGCGGAGACTTGGACTGAGTCCCCACCGCGCTTATGCGGTCAGTCTTCTCCTTACTGTCCACCTCACTCTCCTCCTTCTCAGCTATCGGTGCCCGATAAGCATCGTCTTGGTCTATGCCAGCCTCCTTGTGGATGGGCGGCACCTCTTTGAAATCATCTTTCATCCGTTTTAACGCATCCTCAACGGATTCATCTTCCAATAAGATGGGATCATACCTAATCAGCCTTCTTACATTCACAATTTGCACCTTCCCTCTACCCCTGATCTTGTAGTTCAGAGGTCCCGTCTGTTCCATAATCTGATAAGGTCCTTTCCAGTGAGTGAACAGCTTAGAGTTGACTCCTTTCGGGACCTGAGGATGGTACAACAGTACAATATCCCCGACCTGGAATTTGATCTGATCCAAGTGCGCTTGTGGCACCCCTTCAGCGTCAGTCTTTCGGCGCTCCGCCTCTCTATGCGCCCTGACTGTTTGTTCCGCCTCCATCTTCACTCTAAGTCTCATCCCAAACAACTCATCCGCATCCGCCCAAGTGTCTTTTGGGTGAAGGAGTGAAGTCGGGATATCAGGCTCACGCCCATATACTAACTGATATGGCGAGATTGAGCTCTTCGAGCCTCCTAACGCCGTAGAGGGTAGACAGTTCATTGCAAACGCAAATGATGGTGCTGCCTCGACCCATGCTCTTTGATTCTCCTTCTTCGTGCAATACATCTTTAGTGAGGCTTTGAGGGGTCTGTGTACCCGCTCGATTTTCCCATTTGCTCGCGGGTTATAGGCGGTAACATATTGCCATTTCATCCCGTAATACTTAGATAGTTTGTCGATGACCTCGTTATTAAAGTCTGAGCCTCGATCAGAACATATCTTTCTTGGTACTCCGATCTGTGAGATGATCCTATCGATCAGCGCCTCGGCCGTCGTCTTGCCGGTAACGTCTTTGACAGGGATGATCCACACATAGTTGGTGGCTCTGTCAATAGCCGTGAGGAGGTATTTGTAACCATCCTTCGATTCTGGGAAAGGTCCCACATGATCAATGTGTATAAACTCAAACATCCCCGCATGAAGAGGAAATTCGCCAATCAGGCCGAAATTTGCCTTCAGTGGTGTTTTGTTTATCTTGCACGGGATGCATGCATCCACCGCCTCTCTTTGCCTTGTGCAATAGTTTCTCTCCGCCGCACACAACTTCCTAGTAATAAACATGATTGGGCGTAATTTCTTCTCCTCATCCTCTTGTTGTAATACAGCCCCAATCGCAAACTTAGATGCGTCTGTATCGACTACGAATTGTTTCGTAAAGTCGGGCATCGTTAACACCAGTCCTCCGTCTTTCGGGTCTTTATAAATAAGATCTTTGAGCGCATGAAACGCTTGCAAAGCCTCTTCGCCCCACTTCTCAAAGTCTCCAAAATCCATCATTTTCTCCAACTTAGCCCGTGTTGCACCCCAATCGGGTATAAACTGGCTATGGTCTTGCGCCATCGCAAGGAATTAGTGCAATTCAGTGCGGTTCTTCGGTATCGGTCGATTCATAATCTCCTTCCTCTTCTCTTTGGATATCGAGACTCGATTATGGGAGATCTCATACCCTAAGTATGTCACACTCGTCTTGGCAAGTTGACACTTCTTTAGATTGCACTTCAGGCCAAAAGCTCCGATGCGCCTAAATATATCGGACAAATGATCGATATGCTCCTCCATTGTGTTAGAGTATACGATAATGTCATCGATATAGCAAAATGCATGTTCTCCCGCCTTCTGTCCCCGCCTTCTTATAAAGCCTCCGTCAGACAAATCATCGTACTGACTGCTCAACATCTTCTGCATCGCCTTCTGGAAAAGTCCTGGGGCTTGCTTGAGGCCCATCGGAAGCACTTTCCATTGGTATATTTCCATACCCACCACAAACGCCGTCAGCCATCTGGACTTTTCCTCGAGTGGTATCTGCCAGAAGCCATTCTTAAGGTCAATGACCGAATAGAATTTTGCATTCCGCAGTACTCTCCTTCCTTCTTCTAATGTCGGGAGAGGATTTCTCTCTTCCTCCAGCACCTTGTTAACACGAGCATAGTTAACTGTCAGGCGCCATTCTCCTCCTGGCTTCGGCACTGTTCTCGGTTGTGAGACTATTGGAGATGCTGATCTCTCAATAAAGTCCTCATTGAGCAGCTGTCTTGCTAGCTCCTCCGCTATCTTCGCCTCATGTATACTCAAATTCGCCCTTCGTGGTGCCGGTGACGGCTCCGCACCCGGTATTTTGTAAATAACCGCAGTGAAATCTTCAGGCTTGACACCACCTGCATGTGGAGGGTCAAAAATTTCCTTGTTCGCCTCTAATTTGGCTTTTAAAATCTCCTTCTCCTTCTCCGTGCCTACTCCTTCTTTCAATAGTTTCCGCGCCGCCGCTTGAAAATCTTCATCAGACATCTGCTTATGTTGCTTGAGGGGTTCTCTGTCCTCCTCCAAGCCTAAGTCCTCTTCCGAGACATCATCTAGGCCCGTCTTTTCATACGTGACCGTGTCCGGCTCATCATCTTTACCGAGCTCCACCAGCATGTCAATGAGTCTCGTGTATTGCAAAGGAGCTTTACGGGTGTAAAAACCATCAAAGCATGTGAATGCTTGCGGTATCAATTTCAACTTGTCGAGGTCTCTGAGCTTCCGCTTGTATGCACTGCTCTGCTCACGAGTTCCCATACGACAAGCCACCACTAGCTGTTGCTTGCGAGAGGGTACCGGTATAGGATGATCAATAAGCCGGTCCCTTATTTCCTGCGCCCATATCGCCTTCTCATTATATGGCAGGATAATAGTATACGGCTTATTATTTTCGAATAAAGTCCGTAAGCATTTCTTCACTTCAGTAGTGAACGCGGCCACGTCGGCTCGTCACCCCAGAAATCAGTAATAAAACTTTTAATAGTTTCTGGTGGAGTATCCGGGATTCGCCCCGTTCTCCTTGGTACAAACGCCTCCCTTTTTTCTTCTCCTACTTTCGCAATGGAAACAGTAATACTATCTGTTAGTAATATGGACATCTGTTCCTACTCCTTCCGCGAATCTCGCCAACGACGGGCTTCTTTGTGCGACACATATAATCTCCTCCTTTCGCTTCTCGATTAAGTCATCAAAAGACTTTTTGTCCCAATGGCATGTCGGAACTGTGACAGTGCACACTTGGGATTCCCAATTGTCGGTCCAGGACAGCTCATCCGGTCTTACGACATGGGGGTGAACGTACACCTCAAGTGCCTCATGTGCGATGGCCATCTTTTTGTGATCCGTCGCTAGACTCAGCTCATAAGCCTCATAAGAGTCAGTAGCGTTGAAGGGATCAATATCGTTCTTTTCTCCTCTTTTTACTCCATATATCACTCGCCGTGCGGCGCAATCAATCACAGCCCCCATCGTAGCCAATTGGTCATACGATAGTAATATTGACCCGTGGTAACCGGGGACGACATAAAGGTCCATGGGGTATACTCGTGCGGATTTTAATTTAAAGGTCAGTGTGATGATTCCCGTGATGACCGTCCGGCTACCCACTCCCTTCAGAGTGCCAGTCGAATTTTTCATATTTCCGTCCACCCAGTCCCGGTATCGATTAAAAAACTTCCTGCCGACAATATTAATATTCGCCATCGTATCATTACCAACTTTTAATATTATCTTCAATGTTTCACAATAAAGTTCCGTATAACACAGAGCATCGGGCCTGTGTATATTGGCTGCGAGAACAAGAACTTTACGTTCCAAATTTTGGAGTCTTGTCTCTAAGTTTTTCAACTCCTCCTTCTTCTCCTCCTGCTTCACCTCATTAACATTTTTATTATTCTGCGGTACTGGTGCGTTTACTATTTGAGCGACATTGTCTTGTGGTACTTGAGTACACACATTGTCTTTTTGCTCGCCACCCGCCGCGACCGTAGACATTGAGTCTGTTCGTGGTTGTTTGCTTGGCCGAGGCGATACGTCTGCCATTGGCCTCCTCGCCTCCATCGCAAGTCTCGCCTTCCTATTTGCATCAGTTATCATTGGTAACCGTGCTGTATGAACGGGTATGAGACTACCTTGGGGCTGCAGTCTCTGTGTACCCACATCTTTGTATTCAGATTGAGGAAGCGTTGGCACATTCTGCACAACAGCATTAGAAAGCACTGTGACTTTAGGGTTAAACTTCACAGTCTTCTCCTTCCTCTCTTCTTGCCCCTCCAGTCATTCCACCACCTCGAAACGATTACCTTGAGTAGTGTCCGGGTGGGATGACGTATCGGTCTCCGAGGCAGTGTTGTAGGCCTGAGCTCGACCGAAATTCGGGTTGGAGCTTGCCCATGAGCCTCCTCCTCCTCTTGTTGGGGGGGCTGGAGCTCGAACAGCTCTCCCTCCATAAGGGGTATATCCCCGACCTCCTCCTCTTCCTCTCTGAGGGGTTCCTTGCCACCTCGAGACTCCTCTCCATGTTCCTCCTCCTCGTCCTCCTCCTGCTCCTCCTCCTCGTCCTCCTGCTCCTGCTCCTCCTCCTCGTCCTCTTTGAGAGGCCTTTAGGTTCTTTTGTCTCTCCCTTTCCTCCTTCTTCTCCTTCATCCTCTCCACATAGGCAATGATCGCCTGTCGTAACTCCTCATCATCACACATATTGGCGTAGCAACCTTCGTTCGCAGCGGCAATCTGAAGCATGTTGAAAAGGCCCGGTTCCTTGCCTTCCGTCCTGCTTAGAAAATTTGCCCTTGCTGTTGGGTTCTTCATATCATGATTGAAAGAGCAGTCTCTGTTCTCCATCTGTGCCTTACACTGCAAGCCCGCGAACCACCTCCAACATGCGGTCTTCAGGTCTGGCTCTCTCTGTCTCTTCCAACCGGCAACTCTGTTTGTGTACGTGGCTTGTGCGCCAACAGGTACACCGCCTGCCTGTGCCGTATGTGCCTCCGTGAGCGAGTCCATGTTTGAGCATGCATTCATCACTTCTTGAAACAGTGCTGGCGGAGCAACGCTTTGAACCGTATTTTCGAACACGTGTGTCTCGAGGAAGTTCTTGGACTTCACTGAGCTAAACGTCGAGCATTGTTGTATGAGCTGAGTAAGCTTACTCGGGTTAACTGTGTGTAACGCCGAGAAGAAATAGAGGATGATCGACTTGCGGCCATAGAATAGCCCATAGGAGGAAACTACCTCCGTAAGGGTCGCCGCCAAGCCAACAGCACTCCGAGGTTTGGGCACCCCTGATTCGGATTCCCATCGGATGAGGCGGTAGATTTTCTGGCCTACCAGTCTATCCCCATGACAGTATACCGGTCGGTCGATCGGGCCGTATACGTACGGGATATCATCCTTTTTCTGGAAGTATGCCACAAATTTCTCTTTCCTGCGCCAGTGTCGGGGTTGTTCAGGTGGTGGGCAGCAATGGTGTTGATAATCCATGTTGAAAGGTGCGGGGACGGGTTTTTTCTCCTCGACCCGGGTTTAACCCGTCGCTGTATTTATCGGGCTCGGTTTTATCCTTGCACCCGAACCGCCGCCAGAATTCACGGCGAGCCTTTAAGCGTCGCTTAGCTCGGTTGCGCTCAAACTCATCGCCACTGTCTTAAAGATTTCAAATCCTATGAGAGTACCAGTGCAGAGATGCTGGTATCCATGAGATTGAAAATATGAAATGAGTGTGGCCACCGCCGGTTCACACTGAGCGTCTAGGCCTGTTGCATTGTTTCTCTTAATCTCCTCCTTCTTTCTCAAAAACTTGTACTGTGTGTCAGATCAAATCCCTCCGAGACTAGAGATTGGTCAAAAACAGTAACAAGGGCCTCGTATTCCTGCGTTTCGTCGCAAGGAAAAGCCTTCATGCAGGCATTGATCTCTTTGAGCTTGCTCAAAAGCGAAGCATCAGAGTCTTTGTCTGAGCTCGTCTTGGCATATAGCATGAGACTTGCCACTCCTCCTTTCTTCCCCTTGAATGCATTTATGATGTTCTGTCTGTCCTTCTTCTCCGTGTTTGTGACCACCACCGTAGTTGAGCCCGAGGGTGCAGGGGCTGGTGGGGCAGGAGCTGGTGGGGTCAAACATGTCGGAGGGTGTGCCTTTACACCACTCACTTTTGCTTTCGTTCTCTCCAGTCTCATCGTCTTCTCGAACTCCTCATTCTCTTTCGCCTTCTTCTTCTCAGATATCACCCGCTTTTCAGCATGAGTGATAAAGGCCACCAATTCAGAAGCAGATCTGAGAAAATTATATTTCTCCACATATTGGTCAACACCTGCTTTATTGGCGACCGGTGGTGCGTTACTAAGTTATTTAAGGACAGAGTGATCCTTGGTAGGAATCCATCTCTTCCATACCTCCTTATGCAGTAACGCACCCATCAACAGTCTGATCTTGGTCAGAACTCTGTCGGTCTTCTCTAACTCATCAATCACAGGATGAGTTTCTCCTGCTGCCTTAATGCTTTTTTCCATCTCTGCCTTCCCCTCCTCCAAGGCCTTCATTTCCATCGTAAAAAAATGAAATATGCCACGCGAGTTTTTCGAACCCAGATTGGTCTTCATTTCTGTTACATCGACTGCCTCCTGACCAGTCGCGAGGAATCTGGCCGTTGCTCTTGGGTTTGTGTACTGGAGGTAACCCTCACATCGTGGGCCGTATGAACGTTCCCAAATCAGGGTTTGAGTGTACACCCCAAAGATAGCATCGAGTAATTCAAGGTGGGTGTGTGTGTCCCCAAACTTGATATGCTGTATCTTCTTTCTCTTTTCTGGATCAGAGACCAGTTTGCCGAGGAGCTGTGCTGTGTTTGATAATAGGATATAGACATCCTTTTTAGCACGACTTTTCTCTCTTCTTTGATCCTGAGGGATCCACACATAGGTATCCTTCTCTCCCCCCATCTTGTTATCAAACTCTTCTTTAGTGAGGTCATAGTGGTCTTGCACCCAGTGTTGTTCCTCCACTGTGATCTCCTCTCCATCACTATGAATCAAGTCGATCATTTTTCGTCCTCCTCCTCCCGTGTAGGCAGGTGGTAAGGGATTACCATATGCTCCTCCTCCCGTCTCTTCTTGTTCAAATCCTCCTTCATCTTCGTGTCCTCCATATCTTCCTTCATCATCCCAGCCCTCTTCTACTCCTCCTCCTACTCCTTCATCTCCTCCTCCTCCTCGTCCTCCTACTCCTCCTAGTCCTTCATCTCCTCTTCCTCCTCCTTCTTCATTCAATCCTCTTCCTCCTCCTCCTCCTCCTACTTCTTCTTCTTCTCTTCTTTGTTCTGCCTCCGAGAATTCACTCACTTCGGCGGTCTCTGTCGACATAATGTCGTAGTAGTAATTAACAGGAGGACAGTGTCAGCTCCTATGTTTGGTTTTTGTTCGTTTGTGTTCTGTTCCTCCTTCAGTCGATTGACCAGTGAAGAGAGAAACTAATAGAGAGGGTAGAGTGAGATTCCCTGTCCTCTATGAAACACTTTTTCAAACAAAAACAAACATACAAACATAGTCTTTGAGACTTTCTCCGATTTCTTGTTCTCCTTACTCAGATTACTTTCTCCTCCTTCTTTTCTATATTGTATCTAGTATGAGGCACTTGGACCTACACACAGATAGTAATAGAGAAGCTAGAAAAGCTCTCCTTGAGAAGTCGACAGTCGGTCGGATAGGTTCTCAGACCTACCTTTAAACATTAGAAAACGATCAGAGAGTTTCTCTGACATATGTGTGAGATAATGCAGATGAATGCACAAACTAGAAGGGTAGAGTGTTGTGCTCCTGTCCCTATGCTTGTTTGTGTTTTGTGTGTGTTCCTTCACTCTTCTGTCCACCTCCTTCTTCTTGGTCTCTGTGTGAGAACAGCAAGAACGACAGAGAGTTTGTATGTGATGTCTCCTTGTGAGCACACAGATACTGATTGGGCTAGAGGGTACGAGACACCTGCTTGAGACCAATCAAATTATTTGTTTTGTGAAAGAGTTATGGGGGAGCTGTGTTGGAGTATTTGTTTTCGTCTGACGTCCCCGTGTGAGACAGGTCAGTGAAATTCACTCTGTTGCCTGTGTGGCAAAGCAGAAAGAAATCACCCTAGTGATGTGGACTCCAAATGTAATGCCCCCAACGATAGCTCGTAAAAAGTCGGTAATACAACCAAACACAGTCCTCAAAAGATGAGAATGATGTCTCGTTATATTAGCTCAGTGAAGCCAAAAAGGAAAACGGCAACAGACCAGGAATAAAATGGCATCAGGTCCAATCCGGACAAATAATACTGAAAACAAGCTGGTGCACCTGTCACCAGGAAAAGGTACTTTTTACCGGCTATCCGGGGGGTGATGCCTACAATGTGTGTGGATGATTTGCCCCTTTATCTGCACCCACATAGTGTGTCCGGCAGTTATTGTTACATTCCGTCACGTTTATATTAATAATTCATTATATAAATTCGTTTTCAAGTCTTATAATAATATATTGTCATTAAAGTCTATATTCGGTACGCGGTATCAATGGACAATTTTATTAATAATAGTATTTAGCCATACCGGCCCACCCGCACCAAGGACAATTATCTATCAAGTTTTACCTACATCACTCTATGTGTAACGGTGAATTCAAGCTTTGGCGGTCTGTGGTTGTGGCACTTAGTCACGGACGTGTCAGTAATTATTCAAATCTCTAAGTAAAAGTAAAATACTAACCCCGAGTCTCGTCTAGTGGGTTATGGGCCTTGGCAGCGCTTAGTGACTGTGGCACAGACAGTCGCCGACTGGGAGGCGACTGTCTACGAAAGGGGTTGGTGTCATTCCTGTAATTGACACATATAAAGGGAAGCTAAGCTCTCGCACTGAGACCCTTTGGCTCAGTTGTGAACGAATTGTACCTGTCCCGAGTCGCTTCTTGTTAGGTGAGTCACTGGCGTCGGAGCAAAGAGGCAAGAACCAAAAGCACATCAGACATTGTCAATGTAGGCGCAGATAGGTAACTATGCGGCGACCTTTTCTTACACCGTCACTGAATCCCGCCCCTCAGCCGCCGGGACTCGGAATTAGATACACAGTGACTCAGTATATAGATGAGCTATATCTCGTCAAGATATGGTTATACCCGTTTTTATTTATAATATACGGAAGTTTTGAGCCGGTTGAAAACGCCTTGAATCATTATTATTATTAATGTTTGTAGGCGCAGATAGGTAAATATGTACTACTTTAATAATACCCAGTGTCGGTCCAGACACAATAAGAGACTGTTCATATTAATAACACTCTTACCCGGATAACGATAATATTACTAAAAAGGTCATTTACCCTTTTTAGGTCAGAATATATCAAGTTATCGTTAGGCCGGACAACGTGATTGGCTGGTGTTTGCCTTGGTTGTTTTGGGCTTCGCTAGTCTCCCACATTTTCCCACCATCTTTGATCCTTATTTATATAAGTGAAGAAGATTAGGTTACTGGCGAAGTTGATGAATTTGGTTGAGTAAAAGGATAGGCATCAATAAATATATTCTTTTATAACCGAACCGGTATTAATAAAATGTTAAGACAAGTAACCGGTACTATTCAAGCTTTACACCAGATAATATTACCGGTAGGGCGGACAGTGGCATTGGGAAATGGCTCTCTGTTTCCTTTTTGTTGCTTGGCTCTGACAGTCTCCTACATTTTCCCTTTTGCCGGTTCGATGTCAAAAGAATATATTTATTGATGCCTATCCTTTTACTCAACCAAATTCAACAACTTCGCCAGTAACCCAATCTTCTTCACTTATATAAATAAAGATCAAAGATGGCGGGAAAATGTGGGAGACTAGCGAAGCCCAAAAACAACCCAGGCAAACACCAGCCAGTTCCCGTTGTCCGGTCTAACGATAATATATTCTGACCTAAAAAGGGTAACGGACCTTTTTAGTAATATTATCATTATCGGTATAAACCAGGGAGGGGGGATTGTAGGCGCAGATAGGTAAATATGTGCTACTTTATTAATACCCCGTGTCGGTCCAGACACAATAAGAGATTGTCCATATTAATAACACTCTTAACAGGATAACCCCTATTGATTAGGGGTAGAGAGGTAAATGTGAGCGGTAGGAATATGTGGGCTGTCGAGATTTGGCTCGAGGTTCATGGATTCTCTTCCTTCTAGGAATCAGATAGGCGATTGAAGGAAGGAAATGTAACTGTAGGCGTTACTCCGAATGATTTGGATTTCGGAACATATGCGAAATTCGAATTTGATTTCGAATTTAATTATCAAATTTGAATTTTGAATTTCGCTCTACACTTCCCCCCCCTTGATGACCCTTGTCATCCGAATGTGAGGAGTAACTTCTTTGCTTTGGTCGGATATACGGTAAGTACGTCCTGGGGTCTGAAGTAAAGTCGCATCCTTTTCGACGCAACCTTGCCTCATACCCCCAGCAACTTTGATGTCCTTGGTCGGAGGGAGTCGAGCTGGACCATCTCATCGTCGTTTGGCAAGATCGGCTAACTGACCTCTAGTGACGCTCCCTTGGTTCCCCGGGTGAGACGGAAGGTCTACTTGGTGCTGGGATGTAGGTATTCGTAGACATTGCATGTCGGTCACTCCATGGGCTCCCTGGATGGGGCGGAGGTTGATCGGGGCCAGGACGTAAAAATACCTTCACCCAAGCTGACCTATTGGCGGTAGGCTGGGATGAATGTATTCTCAAAGTTGCGTCCCGGATCCCTTGCTGAGGTGGAGAAAAGTATATTATCACAATCTAGCCTTTAGCGGACAGATTGCGGACATATACCCTCACAGCGCGCTACGGATCCCCTTATCATACAGAAGGCAATCGGGCCCGAACAGGAGTCCACCTATGAACAAATTTGTTAGCTATATATGGATAACAAACTTGCCCGTATGTCGTCCATTTGTTGGAATGAACGGGCGCTTTGCCAGTCTAGATGTTTGTTTCGTTTTTGGTGTCCTCGGTGGACTTTTTGTATAGATATATACAAGTATATAGAGCCAGCTTGAAGTTATTTTTTGAAGTGTCTAGGAAGGTATACAACCCCTATTGGAGGGTCTCAAAACACATCTCTCTGTGCTGGACTAGGAAGATGAGCGGCACCGCCCCTCTGGTTGGTCGAAGGGTAGATCGTCGCGCTCGTGATCGAGTTGGATGCGGATCGTTTGCTGTTCGTTGTCGGATAGTTCGAACGGTCGGATCGACAACCGCGGTTGGTCGTACTCAGAGTATAGTCTTAGCATTATGTCCCCGAGTTTATATTCGTACACTTGCTCCCACCGTGGGTAACAGTGTCGAGAGTGGTATATATAGTCCAATGGCTTTGTAGCTTTGCGCCATCTGAACTCTTCGTCTTGCACCGCGCTGTCCCACTCTGGACGAGCGTGATAACGGAAGTTTCGAGCCCACCTCTCCGCCCAGGATTGGAGGCGTTGAGGGTCGGTTGGGCGGGCGTCTTCGTGGTCAAGCAAGACATTGAGTAGGTATCCATGGCCGTTTCGGAACAGACGATAACGAACGGCTATGAGCCATACCGCCATGTGTTCTTGTTGAAAACGGAGATAATGCCTTTGTCGTAACCTTGCCGCTCCCTGAAATCGGTCGGGGATTGTAGGTGGCTGGGGGCGATAGTAGCTCTGCCTATGGTAGGGAGGCGAGAGTGAAATATATGTGACGCCACTATCTGATAGGCAGGGGGTAGGGGACGGTTATTGGGCACTCTCCTCAAGGGGCACTCCAAGGGCCTCCTTGATTTGGCGTAACTCGTCACCTTCCGCCGACAGATTGAATGGGAGATCGCGGCCCTTTCGGAGGTGATAGGCCCGATATGCCTGAACCTCGTCCGGGAGGGGTAGGCCCGCTCTCTCCAGGAGTCGGTAGTAGGCACTGATGTCCAATTGTGACCATCGGAGCCTCGGAGCTCGTAGGGTTCCAAGAGCTGTTTGGGCAGCGCTTTGTAGAATCGGAGCACATACGCCCTTTGTTGATCGGACAAGCTAGCGCAGCCTGTGATGGTCCGAGTCAACGCCCACTGCTCCATGGTCAGTGATGTAGGATCCCCCGGGATGGGTGTGTAGGGTACCACGTGTGGGAGTGGATTTTCGGGCCAGGTCGGCGGGCCCTGAGGAACTTTCCACGATCTAGTAACTGGGTACTACCATGGTCGTTCCCCCTCATAAGATTTGTGCTCCAGACACATATGTGGTCCCCATCGCTCTGGCGACATGTATAGGTCGGGGTCAAGGATCCACTTGTGTCCGCAGTTATAGCTGCCGTTGGAGGACACTGAACGCACACCACCGCAGGTCACTCAGAGACGGTTCTCGTCATGTGCCGCGTAGTGGTAGGATGGGGTGTGAGAGTATACCCCCCGCTCATCTTGCATTGGTGGAAGTGGCGGTGGTATGCTTTCCTCAGGGACGACCCCGTGGGCCGGTTCGTCCTCAAAATAGTGAGGGTCCGGTACCCAGTTGACCTGGTTGCCAACGAGCATATGCCGATATGGCTCCGCCGTTGGTTTGAACGGATTAGAACGCGGATTGGTTGTATGTTTGAGCGCTGGGCATTCAAGCCGTAGGCGGCGCTCTGCGTCCGTGATATCCGGGTACGGAGGATATATGCGGTGCATTTGGCGTGACGCCGGGTCAAAGGCGTATCGGACGGGTTTTTCGTACTCCTCGCTCGCCTCGTTCCCTTGGAAGAGGTGGGGATCCATTCCCCGTAATATGGTTTGCATCGGGATGCGATATGGCATTAATAATCGGTTGACGCGTGCATAGTTGACCCTCTGGGGCGGGCTGGAAGGGCATGACTTCAGCATCACTGTCCTCACCCGACTCGTAATCGGTGTCGGATTGATCGAACTCGTCCGCTACGCGCCATGGTTCCGGGTCAACCCATGGTTGTTGAAGGATACCCTCTGGGTCGACGTCCTCATCCGTCGGAGGTGAGGAAGGTGTGCGCGCAACACTAGCCGGCGTTGCGGCTCCCTCCGGGCTCATGTGGGTAAGCTCGGTGTTCGAGTGATCGGAAAGAGTGCTGAGTGGGGTTCTAGGTGAAGTAGGGCTCGGTCGGGGTTGGGCAGGTCCCTCCGGAATGGTTCCGGCCCCCTTGGAATCCGAGTGTGCTGTTTTGTGTCGTTTGTGTGGTGGGGTGGCGAACCTGGGGCTCTCCGACATAGGTAAATCGGACCAGACGGTTGTTTGGCCTCCGGCGGCGCCCCTGCTATCGGCTGGCCTTCTTGCCTCTGGTCCGATGCTTTCCCCTTGTCGACCGCGATGACTTGCATTAGCAAGTGTACCACCGCGATAACGCACACCGACGCCACGCACGCTAATAGGAACGCTAGGTACTGCTTCAGCGCTGTTTGTGCATGCCTATAGGTGGCATAAGGGCTTGGTTGTCGGTATGTCTGTGAACCAAAATTATGAGCAAGGCAAGTGTGTTTGCTGTGAATTATGGGATGTTTGTCG
Source organism: Paulinella micropora (assembly GCA_019918135.1). Lineage (NCBI taxonomy): Eukaryota > Cercozoa > Imbricatea > Euglyphida > Paulinellidae > Paulinella > Paulinella micropora. The sequence continues at coordinate 12,776 of WBZZ01003087.1, read as the reverse complement.
TCTTTGCACACTTGCTTACTTATGTACATGTCAACAGGGGGATTTGGGTGCGACGTGAGCCCTTGGATCCCTTCGCCTGTCCGTACTTAATGCCTCGATTATATATGAATCGGGCTGTCTAGGAATAGGGACACTTGAGTGCATGAATGAAGTATATATGCTTATGGCTCTTGGTGTTTTTCGACCTTCCACCCAAACAACAAGATAGGATGGATGTGACATAAATGACGTAACATTCTGTGGAGAATAATTTATCACACCCCACACATGCCAGAGCCGCGGGAGGCGGGCTAGCAACTCGGGAGGAGGCGAGTGTGATGTGCAATGGCCAGGTTGAGCTAGCCAGAAATTATTCCGACCCATAGTGGTAACACCAACTACCGACCTGTCAAGATACCTTCAGGCCGTCGCACCCCACGGAGGGCGGGGCAGGTCATTTTTCCCGTTTGCTACATCATGTTAGGTCCAATCCCCTCTTTCCCGTGGAAGAGCGGGCTTAGGTAGTATTTTAAACAAGACAGAGGTATCTTCGGGTGTGTCCCTAGTATGGCAGTGGCTAGGTTTCCGCTCGGTGCGGTTTGGGCCCGGTACCCCTATACTACCCGTGTTTGGCTATGCGTTTCATCGATCATCACCTCGACTACTTTCAAGCCCGTTTGGATCTAGCAGTTTGGCCTAGTCTGCCGGGTTTGTATTTCCCTGGTGCTGGCGCCCCTATGAGACCAGTAGAGATGCCTTCGGCGGCTATCTCGCCCCATACCCGTATTGGGATTCGGCCATGTTGGAGGTCGAATGGGTAATCTAGCACCATGCGCGGCCATACTTGGATCTGCCAGGGCTTTTATCCGGGCGATTTATCGGTAATGCCCTTCCAAAACGTCTCTACGTTTTCCCCGTCCCGATACACCGGGTAGAAGATTCGGGATTCAGTGTCAAGGTCTTGGTGTGACCGATAAAACTGTAGGATGGGCGGTTCGGCCGAAGTCGCTTTGTTCGCCCTGGTGGCGCGGACCTTTGGTTCCCATTCCTTGACTTTCATTAGGAAGAAGTCATTTAGGCAATCGTCGCCTACGTGGGCCGTCGGTGGACGGATGATATATATCTTACCCACGTGCCAATGGATGGCCTTGACGTCTTCGCCTTTCTTCAGCTTGGACTCACCCGGTGGGCGCTGAGGGGCGATGTCCGCTTTTTCCTCCTGTTCGGTCTGCGGATGGATATCCGGCCGCGGAGCTATGACTGCCGGGGAGGATCCGTCATCTTGGTCGACGTCCATACCCTCTTGGCTGGGCGCTGATGCTGCGTTATCCTCCGCGGCCAGGATCGGCTGATCGGGATTATCCCTCGCCTCGGCCGTCTTGTCGCGGCGCTTAGGCGGGGCATGCAAGCTTACGTTCAGCTTTTAGATAGTATCCGCCATTGTCTCGTTTCGGTCGAGCATGGGGTTAAAGCGCATTAAGCGTCGGACATGGACCACTAGTGTCTTGCCTTTACCCTGTATGCGGTAGGTCAGAGCCCCTACTTGTTCCAATACGGTGTAGGGTCCCTGCCACATAGGGAAGAGCTTCACACTGACCAAGTTGGGGACCTGCGGGACGTATAGGAATACTAGGTCCCCCGCATGGTACTCTCCCGATTCATACTTGACCTTGGATGGTGTGTTCTGGTTTTGGCGGCTGGCCTCTTCAGCCTCTCGAGCCTTGGCCACATAATGTCGAGCTTCCGCCATCACCCTTAGGCGACATGCAAAGAGCTCTTCGTGTTCTAGGAATCCGCCTTCCGGGCGGTGCGGGAGCACAATGCCTTCCGGAATACGTAAATGGCGGCCGTACACAAGCAAGTTTGGGGAGGCGCCAGTGGTCTTCCCACCCAACGCCTTCGAGCCCGTGTTGTTCATGGAGAACACAAAGGACGGAAGTGCCTTATTCCAGATGTGTTGGTTATCACGGCAGTATTGTTGGAGGGCGGCTTTGAGTGGCCTATGGACCCTTTCTATCTTGCCGTTGCTCTCTGGCGAGTATGCCGTGACATACTTCCATTTGAATCCCCACGCCGCAGACAGCTGTGCTGAGAGCTCATTGGTGAACTCTGAGCCCCTATCGCTGTATACGTTCTTGGGTACTCCCGTGTACCGAAAGACGTGATCGATCAAGGCCTCGCATGTCGCTGCGTCCTTCTCCTTGACCGGAGCAGCGAACACGTAGTTCAAAAAGCGGTCGATGGCGGTCAGGATGTACCGGTAGTTATGCCGTTCTGCTCGTGGTAGTGGGCCCACGAAGTCTATGTGTAAGGTCTCAAATAGGTCTTCTGTAAGCTTGTATTCGCCGTACAGGCCCCTCTGAGAGTTTGGGTGCGAGATTTGATTTGCTTGCAGTGTTCACACGTATCCACTGTTTCGGATATGGCCTTTTGCATGCCATGCCACCAAAATTTCCGTGAAATGAACCACGACATTTTGTCCCTTCCTAGGTGGGAGTTTAAGGCGGAGCGATGGGTAGCGGTTAAGATCGTCTTTCGAAGCTGTGGAGGGACCCACAGCGTCCATTTGGACGGCGTCTTTTCCCACTTGCCTCCGGACCCCTTGTATCATAGGAGGTCATCGTGCCATGCCATGGTTTTTTCTGAAGGTGGATCTCCCTTGTCTCGGGATGCTTTTGGGCATCCATGGCGTGAGATATAAAGGGGCCCCATTCCTTCGAATCCCTGGCTAACTGACTAAAAACCGCAAGGCTGGCCAAGGTCATGTCCATATCATCCAGCTGTGGGGCGCTGGTGACCAGGCCGATGTGATCCTGTGTATGTTACGTTTGGGTTGCGGCTGCGATGGCAGCAGACCTAGACGGGTGAACATTCTTCGGCACCCAGAACGACTGATTTTTATTGGAAAAGAACGCGTTCATGGAGTGTTCATGTTCGTGGGTCTGGCCCTCCCGTATATCCCCTTCGCTGAGGATGTCGGACTGCGTATCAATCTCCTCAAGGAGATCCCGCCAGTCTTCCGCGTCGTGCTTAGCGCAGCATACGCGGCGGATAGACTCGAGGTTTTCCAGCAGCTGCTCTTGGGTATCCGTCTTATATCCCGGTTGCCAGCTGATGGCGCTAGTGGCTATATAAGCCATACCCGTAGGCAGTGTGTCTGTGAACCCCGGCGTGTGTTCGCTGGCCAACCAGTCATCGTTGCCAGTCCACCCGACAAGGCATGCCGTTGGTGTGTGCATGGCGAACCGGTCAAGTCCGTCCCCGATGGAGCCTTTGACTCTCGGCATTCGGGAGAGGCTGTCCGGACCGTGTTTTCCTTGCCTTTGATGTACTCAATGGTGAAGTCATACTAGGCTGATTCCGACTGCTATCTCGCTAGTCGGCCCCTATGTTCCTTATCCATGAGCCACCTCAGGTTGGCATGGTCGGTTTGGACTAGTATGTTCGGTGCGCCCCACAAGTATTCTCGCAGCCGGCTGAACGCCCACACTATCGCCAACGGAAGCGTTGCCGTGTGCAGTAGTTCACCTGTTCGAGGGTCAGCTTTTTGCTGACGAACATAATTGGCCGGAGTTGCTTGTGAGCGGAGTCGTATTGCTATAATACCGCCCCGACTGCATATTTTGATGTGTCAGTAGCGAGTATAAAGCGCTTTTTGAATTCGGGTAGAATTAGGACTGACCCGCCCTCCGTAAGAGGGTCTCTTGTTAAAGCTTCCTTCAACTTGTTTTACGTCTCTTCGGCCGCGGGTGGCCACTCCCCATACGGGTCACCTTTAAGGCAGAAATCCCGCAGAGGTTTGACGAAGTCTTGGAAGTTGGGAATGAATTCGGAATAGACTTGTGCCATACAGAGGAAAGAGTGTAGCGCTGTGCGTGTGTTAGGGCGCGGGAGGGTACGAATGGCATCCCGCTTCTCCGGCTTTTAGCACTATCTCGCCCCCCTGTACCCTGTATCCTAGATAGTCGATGTGATCGTTTGCGAACAAGCACTTCTCTAGGTTCAGCTTCAGGCCGAAGGCCTCCAAACGACGCAACACATCTGACACATGAGCCAGGTGTTCCGCCTCCGTATTGGAGTAAATTACAATGTCGTCGATATAACAGAAGCTGTATAAGTTTGTATGGCCGTAGGTCTCTATGAATTGGGCGTCCCCATATTTCGGGTCCGATAGAGCCTGGTTCATACAGTCCTGAAATATTGCCGGAGCCGTCTTCAGTCCCATCGGGAGGACCGTCCATTGGTATAGTCTCCCTCCGATGGCGAAGGCAGTCAACGGACGGCTTTCCGCCTCGAGCGGTATATTCCAGAAACAGTTCTTTAGGTTGAGTTTGGTAAAGAATTTGGCCTGCCGAAGCTTGTTAAGGCCGTCTCGCATACGAGGGATAGGAGCCTCGACGCTCTTAATGATCTTGTTCAACCTGGTGTAGTTGATGCACAAGCGCTGTTTGCCATCCGGCTTTGGTGCCAGTCTGACCGGCGATCGGAATTCCGACCACGATGGCTCGATCAGTTGCTTGGCTAACATGTCCTGCACCATTTCCTCGCAGATCTGTTCCTCTTTATAACTGAGGCGTGATCCTTTGAGGCGGGGCATAGTCTGTCCCACTTGTCGTTCTATCCTGGCGGCAGCATGGGTCACCCCGCCAGCGACAAGTGGGCCGAACAGCTTTTTGCTCTTAAGGAATTGGGCCTTGAGGCCCCGGACAAAGTCTGGCGACCCCTGCTGTCGCGCCATGACCTCGTCAATGATGTCCTCGACGGGCTTTTGGTCCCGTGGGTCATCCGGGTACTCGAGTATGGAGTCCGGGTCTTCAACCTCGTCCTTCGCGTCCCGGCCAGGGTATCGCGTGGAGGATTGAGTGTCCCAAGAGGCAAACTCCTGTAGATCGGTGATCATTTCGGCATATTGTTTCGCCGCGGACTTATGGTAGAAGCCGGGGAAGATTTGGAATGCCGCTTCCCGTAAGTCATCGACTTTGCGGGTCATGAGCTTGGTAGGGTATGCTAACCCGTCCTTAACGGACCCCAATCGAAAGGCCATAAGGGGTTTGGACTGTCGGCTAGGGATTGGAATAGGATCATCGATCACCCGATCCAAAACATCTCTCCACCACATGACGGTGAGATGGATTGGAAGGATAATCGTAATGTCTTCGCCCCGATCTAGGCGGTCAGATAATATTTTGGGCACCGCCGTTAAGCTTTCCGGCTGTATCGGATCTGTACCTTGATACCATTGCTTCAGCTTTAGCATGACGTCATCATCGTCCGTCAGCCTTTTGGAAGCATGGTATACCAGGCTCGTTTTGACCCGTACGTATTGGTGAACCCCCTTGGTCAGTTGACCCGGCTGGTCGAAGCCATGCCACGAGTCTTCCCGACGCTTTAGGAGTAAGATCTGAGCTTCCCTCTTGGCCGCGAGTTCTCCAAAGCCCTCGAATTTCTCGGGGGGCTTGTCATCCGGCTCTGGGATGTATACATTGGCGTACACCCATGCCGTACCCTGTGGGGTAAGACGAGATTGCTCGGCGAGGTGTCCATCATAGGGTAATGGAGGGGTCGGTGGTATCAGTGTGACCTGAGCCCTACCGCCATATGGATGCCGTCGTGGGAGGTCCGTTTCCGATTTTAGGATCGGAAATTCAGACTCGTGTCGTCCACGTCCATATTTGATGATGTCCTGTCCCAGCATAATATTATTAAGCTGCGCATCCATCATTTTGAGATCGGGTTTGTTCAAAACGATAGTGCCTGGGAAGGCCGGGACGACCAAGACATGAATGGTGTACGACATCCCGGACGGGAATTCGACTGTCAACGGGACACGTCCCCGTTCGTCGTTGGCACCCCGGATATATCCGAGCGGGCCTGTCTTAGTAAAATCAAACAGACGTCCATATTTGTCTATGAATCGTTTGCCCGCGAATGTGATTTGGGCCGTGCTATCATTTCCGGTATCTAGGTAGCCCTTGAGCTCTTTCCAGTATAATCTGGTGTAGCTCATGTCCCGTGCCTCCGCCGGTGGGAGGTCTACCGGTTCGGCTCGGGTTTCAGTGCCTGTTTTAACTCTGTCTCGGCAAACTGTCGCGCTTGTGATCGCGCCGTCACTCCGAGTCGGTCAGAGTCGTGCAATGGAGTCAGACCCATTTGGCGAATGACTCCCGGGGCGATGGCTTTGTCACCCCTTGTGGCGGGTAGGACCATAGTGGTTGCCACTTGGAAAGGTGAAGGGGTGTATCCGACCGGCGGTGGACAGCCTTATCGTCGGGGCGTGGTATGCGTGGATGATTGACATCGGATCTAATGACCGTACCCCTTGTCAGACTGGTACGCCGATCTAATAGGGTCGGCCCTGAGTATATATCACATGTGCGTGCCCCTGCATATGCTTTATTTACCCTATAATATTATATCATATTAGCGTGCCCCTGCATATACTTTATTTACCTTGTTCACAAAAGGGGCGGGTTTTTCTACCTGCCGGACACTGATAGGCCTCGCGCGTCTTACGCGAGGGTCCGAGGGCTTATTGGGTGCCCCCCCATCACATATACTTGATGTGATCGTGTCAGGATCTACAGCCGGCGTCGCCTTTGCGACGGTGTCTTTGGGTAAGGGATTGGGTAAACCGACCTCTATGGTAAGGTCAGCGACCGTGTCCGGCTCGTTCGGTACACGCTCCCGACGGTTGTCGTCGCTACCCATCACTATATCCTTATCCCTCGTCTCAACGCTATCCTCTATCGGTGAGGTCGTAGCCTCTATGGGACTATACAGAGTTTCGGTCGGCGAATGGGCCGGGACCGTGAAAAGAAGAGTCAGAGCCACTACGGTAGGCTGCTCTGCGGCTGTCCCCATGGCGGGCGCCTTAGTTTGCCGGCCAGCACATGGCGTATCTGTCCCACTCAGGAACAAGGAGGACGCTCCCAAGGGCGAGGCACCAGTGTCGTTGACTCGGGTGTGGACGCATTGGGCGGCCCACGGTTATTTGTTCTTGGGTTTCTTGTTTCCCGTCTTCGCCCTTTTGACGCCTGCATGGAGCATAGGGGCATCTGAGGTCTGAGAGGGTGTGTATGTGTATGTAAGGTACCGATCAGGTGTTCTTTCCCGGGCATATAGCATGCCACTTCGTCGTACTTCCTGCCCTGGCTTCGGTACCTTTCCACCCGAGCTTTGGCCTCGGTTGAGTACTGGGCCAGCCAGGGCGGGTCTTGCCCGGGTGGCAAGAAGTACGTCGTCCCATCGGGATTGACGTCGGGAATTCGGATGCCTTCGGTGTGGTTGTCCTTAGGGTTGAGGACCCATTTGCCATCCCTCTTAACCTTGGATCGCCCCACCTACCAACGGCGAATATACCATTTTATTGGTTCCACCCGTTCTTGACCCTGGCGTGGGTGTTGGTATTGACAGGAATTCGACCATTGGCACGGGGCGACCCACAGTCTGTTGTCATCAAGGGGATTGAAGATGACCGCATGCATCATATAATCACAGCACTCCGCACCTGGGCTTTTGTGCCACGGTCCCGCAACAGTCTCGTTAAAAAGACCAAACGGGCAATTGTATGGGCCCGGGATCGGTGGGAGGTGAGATAGCGGTTTGACCACGCCGTTGTCACCGAGTTTTCTCTTACCAGACTTACCCTCGGATGTGGGCCCGCCCCGTGTAGGAGGGTACGGAACCGGGGGCGGTGACAACGGTGGCGGAGACGCGAACCCAGAGGAAGGGTAATACTGGTAGGGCATGGGCGGTGGAGGAGGCATGGGCGGTGGGGGAGGCAGATATAGGAGTGCCGTCCCGACAGCCGGAGGCATCGAGTTGAACGTGCCGGTGGCCGGGGTTGCCGAGTTGGTCGCCCCCCAAATGGGAGTGAGGGCGGTGGAGGGGTGTACGACAAGCTAGAGGAGCTCGAGGAGCTATAGGGGCTCCTGGACGAGCTAGACCACGATTGACGGCGGTTGGACCAGCTGCTGCCGGTCACGAAAGTCCACACGTCAAACACTTGGCCCGGTTTGGCCTGGTGGTCCTCAAGCGTGCTACCCGTGATCGTCATTGCTCTAAGCAGGACATCGGCCCGCTTGGCTCTTTCGATCTTGTCAGAGGTAAAGACATCGGTGGCAAAGATGCTGCTTGTCCAGTGCGATACTTCGCACATACGGTCTGTTCGAAACCGTACGATTTTGAAGTTCGTGTTATCCAAGTCCTGCGCTTTGGTTAGGACATTCCGGACGAACGTCTCGCCATCCGTCCGCCCTTGTTGCGGCTCGGCTTTCACTATCCCGCTCAGGACTGCCAACAACAACGAAGCGAAATCGGTCTTCACTAAGTTGGTTAACAGTTTCTGTGGGAGATCGATGATGGACGAGATTGCCACATCGTCTTCCCACATCTGCCTGGCGGCGTCCTGGACGAGGTCGACAGCAATATGGGGAGCATGATGTAGCCCCAGTCTGCCGCGGATATGAACTGGCGGAGCATGTAATGAGGGAGCTGGTCGAGTGTGAGTTTCTCCTGCCCCACACCAGCATCGCCAGTCATCTGCCAAGTATGCCAGTCCGTGGTGAGTAGCGTCTGAGATGGCCACCCACCCACAAGACTGTTTAGCAGTTGCTTCACATCGGCGACCGTAAGTGCGTGACTGGCCACGATCCGATCCAGGGCAGCATAAGCCATTAGGAGCTTAAGGCCCTCTCGATACGGGAGTCTCGCACTTGGCGTGTGTGCTGCAAAGTCAAAGTTGACATGGTCACGAACGGCTCGCAACGCCGCGTCCACCCGTTTATGACTGGCGTCTTCAGTGTTTGTCTTAGGTGGGCGATGGCGTTCGAGGGGTGAATCCCTGTCTATGTTTTCATCCACCATATTCCGTCGACTTGATACACAACGAAAAGTGATTATCGAGCTACCCCCCGGTGTGGAGGCCGTTCGATTGTCACCCACTGCATGCACGGCTATTTGGATCCGTAGGCAGTCGAAAATGGCTTGGAGGATGAGGTCTACCACAGTGAGGTAGTTGGTCACATAGAGGGTGGCCGCCGGTTGAGGGGCCACTTGGACTCTGGTCTCCTCGTCGGACAGGTCAAGGAGCGTCGCGGGAGTGGTTCGGATCTTAAGCCATGTTAGGAACAATGGTACCTTGGCAAAAGGGTCAGTCGGGGTTTCCACCGCGTCAAGGAAATGCACGAGGTCGTCATAGGCTGGGGAGGTCTGTGGGATTATGGCATCCCGCCAGTGTTTTTGTTCCATCAAAACACGTTTCCACATCCCAGTGACGTTCTCGAGTCCCTTGAGGGTGACTACGGCCCTTGTCGTGAGGTTGGCCTCAGGCTGGACACGGATTAGGTAATTGGCATCGGGCCAAAATAGAGTGTCCACGCCAGTGGCATCAGGTGCAATTAAGGCAGTGATGATAGCTGTTTGCCGTAAGCGTGGGACTTGGTGGTATGTTTGCCAAGCCTCGTCGAGGAGCCTGTCTCGACACATACACACGTCCTCCCAAAGCACGATAAGGTCCACTATCGATTTTGGTTCTATGAACCGTGGGTTTTTGGACATTAGGCCAACCACCTTGTCTTTTCCCTCCACCACCATGGTTGCTCTGGTCCAATGGTTGATGTCCCCATACATATTATTATGGATATGAGGGGCTGCGAGAAGGAAATGGTATTGGTTCTCAGGTGCAGCTGGGGATGCTGGCCATCCCGTGGGTCCCGTCATGTCCAAACTAGCCTGAGGGACAGGGATGACAGGGATTGGTAGGTTCGTTCTACCCCACACACATACAGAACTTCCTCAGCTGAAAAGGGAAAATAAGGAGTCCCAACCAGGGATTGGACACCCTACCGAGGGTTTCAAACGATAAGAAAGGCTTGAGCAACCAGCTCCCTAATCCTTTTCACCTTCCTATTGAGAAAAGGGGCCATCACTTCTGACTATTTCAGAAGTATCGTTTCCTCCCTACCTCTCAGTTACGAATTCGTGCTTGTAATTGTAGGGTGCCCCAGTTCCCATACAACTGGCAAGTGTTTCGCAAGGCGTGAGGTTCCCTACCAAAAGGCGGGGTGAGTAATCTCAAACCTATCTACACGCATCCTATCACTTGCTTACACACACAAACCGAGAAAAAAAAAAAAAAAAAAAAACAATAATAACAACAACAACTGTTTCTATACAGACAACGAACGAACCAACACCTATCGACCCAGCCACACGCTGCTTAAAAACCAACAGCTGAAGTCTTGCACAAAAATAAGCTGCTGACACTCCAAACAAGACGTCTGCCAGAAGACGCCTTGTTCCCCACACTGACACTTTGCCACCAGTTCGTGCACGGCGTATCCCCAAAAGGAAACGACCCCAAGTGAACGAACCCATAATGGCTGGTATGTGGGACTCGCCCACACAAGAGGCTGATCGATCAGCTATGGACAATCAAGGTCAAGCTGACGACACGAACACTGGGGCTGGTCCCTTCCAGAAACCCGTGCAGAATCGTGCCGACATATTCGGTCGTGATGCCAAAAATGCTGCACCCATCCCACAGTCCCCATGGAGAGACGCTGGGGGCGCACTGATCTTGACCTGCACGGACTCCTTGGTGAGCCACAATAGGAGCACTGCTTTGAAATCCTTTCCCTGACCCTAGGTGACCTGTTGGATATAGGTGGGTGAGGAGGGAGTGAAGTGTGGAGGTAGGAGAGTGATTTGTTGCTTGAAATTTTCGACGAAATTGGAATCGCCAAAAATGAACAAATGAAACGTCTGTGTGACGTCACTCTGTCTCCTTTTGTCTTGGCCTATATTCCCACTAACTAGCCTCCCTGCCCCTGGAGGGGCTGAGTATGAGCTAGTTTGCACAATCAGACTTTGGTGCACAGCACTCGTTTTCTGTTTTCTGTCTGTGTATGTCTGCTCTCTACTCCCTTGTGCACTTTTGATGCTTGGAAGTGGGCACGAAATGACAGAACAAGTGAGTGTTGTTGTTGGAAGACAAAGTTGATTGTCTGTGCAGTTTGTTTCGGATGATGGATAGAGATATGACGTGGTTTGTAGGTGTGTGTGTGGGAGTTCGTTACTGTCGTATACGTTTGCTCCCCTTGCCACCCAACCACCTACACTCTACCCTTCTCTACTATCTCTCTGTTATGTCCTCACACTGTGTACGGTTGGTTATATTGTCCGGGAGGAGAAGATAGTGGGTGGGTGTGTATAGGTGTCACAACAGAGATTGAGTCGTACGGTCTGTTTGCCACACGTTCTCGCCTTGATAATTAGCAGAAAATGAGCAAATAGGAACAGAACACACACGTCCTCTCCTCCCCGTATTGTATTCCTCTATCTATCTTGTGCAATGGATCCTTTCTCCTTATGTATACGTTGCAAAGAATAGGGATAGCGAAGTGTCAAACTTGGCGTAAAAAGGAAAACAGGTATGGGACTCCACTTTTGCCGGTTCGAAGTCAAAAGAATATATTTATTCAGGATGCCTATCCTTTTACTCAACCAAATTCAACAACTTCGCCAGTAACCCAATCTTCTTCACTTATATAAATAAAGATCAAAGATGGCGGGAAAATGTGGGAGACTAGCGAAGCACAAAAACAGCCAAGGCAAACACCAGCCAGTTCCCGTTGTCCGGTCTAACGATAACATATTCTGACATAAAAGGGTAACGGACCTTTTTAGTAATATTATCATTATCCGGTTACGAGTGTTATTAATATGAACAATCTATTATTGTGTCTGGACCGACACCGTCCGGGGTATTAATAAGGTAGCACATATTTACCTATCTGCGCCTACATCCCACCATACTGGTTTCCTCTCTTTTGCAGAGGAGGAAGATTAGGTTATTCTCAGAGAGTGTTTGGATTGAGTGGACATATGATTCATGATTTAGACCCCCGGCCCCGGTTTGTATTAAATAATATTAATATCTTTTGAATTTAACTGACAAAAGGTTGCGGGTCGAAGTGTTGGCGAATGGCACAACTTCAAGTCACTCAAAATCTTACGCAGTGTAAGGACGGTGTTGGCGAATGACCCAACTTGAAATATTAATATTGTTCAATGCATTAATACGAGTACGGCGACGACCGTCACTCAGGTTCGTATTTGCATTCTATCCCGAGGTTGGTCGGCGGCGGTGTAAGTTCTACTTCTCGCGCGCATAGGGGTGAGCGCGCTCGGGGGGGAGAAGGGATTATGCCGGCCCACCCGGTATATAATAGCATTACTTACTGTTCCGGTCTGGCTGTTATCCTTGTTCTGGAGTCTACGGAGTCCCTACTTTAGGTATTCCTCAGTCTTCATATCGTTAGGACAGTTATCGGTTATTAAATATCGTACCCTTGTAACAGAACTATTAGCTAATACGTAAAAGTAAAATGAAAGTGGATATCAAGAGATATAAAAGTGGAAAATTGAAGTGTTAAAAAAGAGAGAGAGAGAGAGAGAGAGAGGGGGGGGGAGAAAGAACAAGGGAAATTGATGAAAGAGAAATAAAAAGGGAAAATGAAGAAAGAAAGGAAGAGAGAAACTAGTAAGGATACAAAAACACTGGTAAATAAAAGATGTACACAAGAAAAGAAAAATCAAAGGATAAAAAGTGTGAAATTGAGAAAAATCAAAAGAAACAAAAGATGTGACAAAGTCACACTGCGAGAAAGAAAGAGTACTAGAAAGAACAAAGACCAGAAACGAAGAAGGAGAGAAAGGGGGGAAAAGAAGAAAGAAGATACAAAAGAAAAGAAGACTCAGAGAAAAAACTGAAGACGAGAAAACAAACATGAGAA